>JADRCC010567434.1:3827-20120 GCA_019843855.1 Hylomyscus alleni
ACAGGGTCCCCAATGAAGGAGCTAGAGAAAGGACCCAAAGAGCTGAAGGGTTTGCAGCTCCTTAGGATGAACAACAATATGAACTAACTAGTACCCTCAGAGCTCCCAGGGACTAAAGCACCAACCAAAGAGTACACATGGTGGAACCAATGGCTCCAGCAGCATATGTATAGTAGAGGATGGCCAAGTTGGTCATCAATGGGAGGAGAGGCCCTTGGTCCTGTGAAGGTTCTACGCCACAGTGTAGGGGAATGTCAGGGCCAGTAAGCAGGAGGGGTTTGGGTGGCAAGCAGGGGGAGAGGGGAGGAGGGAGGGAACAGGGGTTTGTTCTTGTTGTTGGTTTTTGGTTTTTGGTTTTTTTGTTTTTTGGAGGGGAAACTGGGAAAGGAGATATCGTATGACATGTTAATAAAATATCTAATAAAAAAAGTGAGAGGGATGAAAAAAATCTATCACTTAGCAGTTATGGTTCATTCTATGAGTGTTTCAAATCTTCCCCAAAGTCATTATCTTTTAACATGGAAATCACTTCAAGACAATTGTTGTAGTCAGTGCGCTCAGGGCTTACCTTGTCGTGAGATTTATCGTTCCCTTCAGCCTCTTCATGGAGCACAGCTTAGTTCCCTGACTGAACTCCTATATTTAAAGGCTGAACTGATTTCCAGAGTAGTATTTAGAATTGTTAAAAATGTTAGGGATATATAAGATAAAAAGCAGTGTAAACTGGATATAATAATTCGTGAGCCCAATTCTTTAGATACAAGTTCAACAGGTGGGAAGGATTTTAAAGAATCTATTAGAGATCAATAATCCTAACTGGAAATTAATAATAGAATATAAAAGGATATACAAATTTCATATACTACATGAATCTAGTAAAACCATCATTTTGCTGCAAAACAAAGTAAAAAGAGTTTGTGAGAAAGTATAAATATTATAGTGTTAATGTTTTCACCATGCTTTCTGATTTTATTTTATTTGTTACAGAAATGTGTATGAGCTTAACACAGAAAGAATCAAAAAGCAGAAAAAGTTTCAAAATTAGTACTTGTTTCATTCCTACAACTTGGAATGAGTAAGATTTCCAGATTAAGAAGAATCAACTCAACTTTAATTTCATCAAAGAAAGCTTACATCCATAAATCCGATAAATGTAATAAGAATGACAACAATAATAATAAAATCTATAAGCTTATTCTATTGTTCAAACATAAGTTTCCAAAATAAAAGTTCAAACATAGTTTCCAAAATAAAAGCTAACATGTAGACTTCCTTGCTGACAGAAATGAGACCCACTATGAGGGAAAGCGAAAAGCATCTCTAATCTCATTGGATCACTGAGTATATTAGTGACTGTGATTAACACTTGAGTGACTTTTATTTTCAAAAACAAAAACAAAACAAAAAACCCTCAAGAGTAAAAGAAACTAGATCCATTCAAAACTAAGACTTTATAAACAAATGTGAAAAACAAAGTTTCACACGGGGTTTATCATCCCAAGATAATCACATACAATCTTGAAAGGACAGCCAAAGTCTACCAAGAATAGCAATATGTTTGTCACCCAAGAGATTTTCTTAAATTGCCTTCTATTGTTCCATGCCCAAGAGGAATAACTAGTAGCATACAGTGTGTACATTGTCTAGTCGTAGCTATGGTAAACCTTAATTCCTTGTATTGTTATCCCTCTTTAGAACTCAGACTATCTGTGAGTACCATAATAAGAACCAAACCTTCAGATTTGGTTTTTAAGCCTAAGTATTTTTTAGCACACAGACTGGTATGTTAGAATCCTATTTTTTTCTATTACACACACTCTTATACACTAAAATATTTATAAAATTATAAAAAGAACTATTTCTAATATGGTACTATGACTTTTTAAAGCAAACATTAAGAGAGAAATCATGATGCCTACACTTTCCTCCCATGGCTATGTCCTGTTTTCTTCATTTTGGGACTAATGTCCCTTGTTCCTTCTTGGTTGTTATATTGGGAATTGGGCAGTGAGGGAAGAACGAAATGACTCAGTTCTAACTAGAATGAATTTAGGTAAAGGCAAGATGCCAGTAAAAAATGCCCTTTAGCACAGTTATAAGAATGCCAGGAAAGGAAGTAGAGAGGTTTCTGAAAACTAAAATATTTTAAAAGTCAAAGTAAAGTTAACATCATGAACTCCAAACTTAAAAAAATAAAAGAATGATAATTTATTAAAATTCTGTTTGCTTCTTTAACAAAATATTGTGAATCATAATATTATATAATCATACAATATTAAATATTTAAAATTAGAAATTATAGTATGATATCAAAAAGTATCAAAGCATTATGTAAATTAATAATGTTTCCAAGGCAAACTAAGTTCATCGTTATTCTACCTAGACATGTGTTATAAGAGAGCTTTATTGGCTGAACATAAGGATTAAGACTTCTTACCCCGTATTTGCATTGGCGGGATGTTGCTCCATACTGGAAACGACATTGTTCATCAGCATCATACACCTGACCTGGAGCCACAGCTGGATAAAGAAAGTCACGCTTTGGAGGCTCATTATCAAGGCAAGTACCACGGCCTGAACTGTTCAACATAAAGCATCAAAGGAAATTAGGTACTCTCTATTTCATTCAAAATCATGAAACCATGTGTTGAGATCTTTGTTTTAATAGTTTGATGCATGAAAAACAACACATTCTACAAATCATCATATAGCAAACTAGAATCATTTCACTGACATCTGAATGAGAGCTCTAGATTCTTTTTCTCCAGCTCCATAATACAATGGAAGCATCTCAGACGACAATCTGAAAACGTCATGTTGGCCTTTAAAACACCAGTTTATAGTAGTTCTAAAGGAACCAAAACAGAATTCCATATTGCTCTAAGTTTCTTGTTTGTTTTCATTGAAAATATAACCACATCTGGTAGTACAATTAAAAGCATGAATTGTGGAAAATTAAACAAAAGTAGTTATCGTTGTAATCGTAAAGACTTAATCTCTGTACTTCACCCTTAGCTAGAAGGCATGCGCTATGGTAAGACATGTCGCTAGTGAATGGGCTGAAGGACAGCACGGCCCAAAGTGCTTGCTCAAGAACACTAGAAACATTTAGTCTTTCAGAGAGTTCAGATTTCATTGACGGTCATCAGAACTAGAATATGGGAATGTTCTTCTTTCTACATAATTTCTACTTTACAAAGTATGCCTTCACTAAAAAAATAGTATTTTAATTCAGTGGAACAAATAACATAAAGGTTGCCAAAAGCCAGACAGAATACCTTAGTTTAAAGAGCTTTGCTGAATATTATTGTTCATTTTTATTTATTCAGTGTGCATAAAACAGGACAGATGCTTTTTTACTTTCATTTCCCATGTGAGTTAGAATTTTTAAAGAATTCCTGTGCCAACACTTAACATTTTTTCCAACATTCCTGTCCATTGTGCCAGCACTTTTGCTTTTTTTCCCCCCAAATCTTTTCCATCCACTTTGCCAAAGGAAAATAACTTCACAAGTTGAAGTTCCTCAACTGTTATTTAGGACAGCACAAAATTTCATTTACAAACAGGGAAGAATATTACAAAACAATGAGCTTCAAATTCACCTGCAAGTTTTTTATACTCCTAAAATGTAAAAGTTAACTTGTTACATAACAGTATATTTTCACAGCAGCAAATTAGTCTCCTTAAAACCCAAAATGTCCTCTTCTTAAAGGGACCCAGACCAAAGAGATACAAGATTGTCTTCTCTGCTTTATGCTCCTCTGTGTTAGTTTTTAAAAAGAATACTGATGAGAGAATAATCCTGCACTGACACAGACAGGCTGTGCCATTGCAAAGAGCACTGCTCAAGGACTGCACTATTCAACACTTGTTCCTTTCTGTTTTAAGTTTAGAAAGTGCTGTGTACCTCAGCAAGTACATTTATTGGTAGATGAATTTTAAAAATAACACTTTCGATATTATGATGTACAAACTTTAGCCAAGTAAGACCCAATTAGTAATTTCAAAAATATATTAATACAAGGGGATCATATTTGATAGTAAATCATAAAAAAATGACAATTTTGATAATATAGAATATTTGTGTGCAGACTGAATTAGAAAACTAATTTTTTTCAAAATGTAAGTTCTATCTTCATTTACAATAAAACTATAAATATATTTATGAAAACAACTGAGTATATAATAAAAATAAGTAAATATTACCATAAATCAACAGAAAATATATACTGAATATTTACATAAAGACTTTGAAGGTTATTAATATTTATCAGTCGTACAACAAAAAATATAGGACATAATCACCTAACTGGAGCCAGGACAGAATACAACACAAATATTATATACAGTGACTTTCAGAAATACAGAAAGGTAAACTAAAAAACTTCAGAAGTAGAAGTATATGAATCTCAGAAGAGAATTTAAAGATAGATACACAGAGGAAGTAACTCTCTCTTGATGGTAAAACTGGCTTAATTGAGGAAGGAGCAGCCGGACAATGGTGGCACACGCCTTAATCCCAGCACTTGGGAAGTAGAGGCAGGTGGATTTCCGAGTTCACAGCCAGCCTGGTCTACTGAGTAAGCTCCAGGACAGCCAGGCTACACAGAGATACCCTGTCTCAAAAAAACAAAAACAAAAACAAAACAAAACCAAAAAAAATTAGGAAGAAGCAAAAATAATGATTTCATTTAATGTTCTTGTTTCAAGGTCTAATGATCTTGTAGCCAATGTTCATACACTTTTTACAAACTTAGATCAGTGAGTGAGCACTGTCAGGGTCTACAGAGCCAACAGTGCCAAGCATGACTGGGACCTGCGGCTAAAACTCTTGAGATTCAAGAGTTGGTCCTCAAAACATATTCCTGGGTCAGTTCTCTGGAAGCACCTATTTCTTTTGGATTAATAGCTAATTAAATAGCTAGACAAGATCAGTTCTCTGGGTTGATTATATTTTACAGAAGATTAAAACCCTCCATGAAATAAAATACAAAAGAAAAGCATAAGTGTGTTTTTAAAATAAGCCTGTGTTTAGGAATACCATATCAACAAAGGCCTTTTGAAATGTGCTGGCTCCACTGTACACAGAAGCATGGCTTTTCAGTCAAGGGCCCTGAAGTAAAGCATGTATCTGTGCAGATGATTAAACTGTTTCTCCACCCCACATGCACTCTCTGTGTGTAGAGGCAGCACTGTTCTAACAACCACACTTGTAACACAGCAAAATTTTGATGAGTATATTTGAGGAATGGGACAATTTTGACAAATTTAATTCTTAACTGAGATTAAGCATTGCAAGTGTTTTGTTGTATTGTGTTAGTCAAATATGACTACTGTTTTCTCAGTGCCTTTTCTGCTTCTTTCAATTGAGAAAAGACTATAGAGCATAATTGATATTAATTGACACTTAAAAACAGTAATTCAGGATTTTATGCCTCTAAGTTATCAACTACCATTATGAAATAGTATAGACAGAGACACAGAAGGCAAAGAATATGGATCTATGAGATACAGATTTAACTCTATTTGAAGAGTCTCTCCTCCCTCTCTCTCTCTCTCTTTCTCTCTCTCTCTTTCTCTTTCTCTCTCTCTCTCTCGTTTGTGAGCCACATGTATGTGCACATGTATGTGTGTTTAACCAAGAATTCCTGAGCACTCAATTCTAATAAACTTTTCCTCTGAGTAACTCTTGTGATTTTCAATGTTTTGAGGGTATAAGTCTGAGTTCTAAGTTTACACTAGTATCTCTTCTCTCTGTGCCACTCACCACCATGGTGTATGCATAAGGGCAAATATGTGTTGCTGGAGGCCAGAGGTTAGTGTCAGATGTCTTCCTCAATTATTTCCATCTTACTCTTGAGACAGTCTCTAACTGTTTTAGATAGACTGGCTAGCCACCAAACCCCAGGATTCAGCTAGCCCCAAGCCCTCTACATACACTCTCTGGCTACAGATATATTCCACTGTTCCTGGCCTTGGCATGGGTTCTGGAATCCAAACATAGGTACTTGAGCTTGTACACCAAACACTTCACTCACAAAACCGGCAGTTCTCAACCTCCCTAATGCTGTGACAGTTCCTCATGTTGCAATGACCCACACCATAAAATTATTTCATTGTTACTTCACAACTGTAATTTTGCTACTATTATGAACCGTAATGTAAATATCAGATATGCAGGATACCTAATATGTGAACCTTGTAAAAGGGTCACATAATCCCCTGAAGGGGGTTACAGTCCTCAGGTAGAGAGCCACTGCACTAAACTATGCCCCGATAATTTTTAATATTACTTTATTATACAGAGTTTCATTCCATACATTCTCACACTTTGCTTTCACTCACTTCCCTCTAATAGAGATCAGCTTAAGAATATACATCTTCATTGATTATGAAAAATTCATAGGAAGTCAAGGTATACTTGAATTTCCAAAACTCACTACATTATGATTGGAAAGTAATTTTATATACCCCACTTCTAATTTGTTAAGCCTTTATTCAGAGTCCCAAAGTCAATCCTGAAAACAAGTCAGGAACCAAATTTCAGTCTTACACTAACATTTTTAGAACTTTATACAATATGTCTTCCTGGTTTTGTTTCCAGAACACATGAGAATATATTACTAATTGAGATTGAAGGTTTACTCCTACTAAAAAACAATGATATAAAGAGTAGAGCTTTAGTCTATACAGCAGTGTTGCATGTTTTTAAGATGGGACTTCCAGGTCCCAGGAAGAGGAGGAAGAGCAGCCGTAGGGAGAGAGGAAGTACTCTTCAGACCAGGCTTTGGAACTAGGAGGACACAAGGACCATGTAAGGTCTTAGGGCAACCAGAACCAGCAGCCTCTGCCACCAGTGGATGACTGATACAGATTAGCTGATAAGTTTAGGGGTTTCTTTGACCAGCAATTGAGTTACCTGGCAAGTTTTAAAATAATAAAGCAGTCTAGTGTTTTTCTTCCATGGAGCTAAGATAGGGCGATTGAAGGCCGCTTGGCAAAGCTAGCCTGGAGGGGCTGGGGGAGCCATCCCAGCTCTTGGAAAGGCACAGCTGGCCTTTAGTGGAGTTAAGCAGGGAGTGCGCCCCAGGCAAAGGAGAAAGTGTGTTTTTAAAATTACAGGCAACACAGTGGGCTAGTCTGAAAGGACACCTGCCTAAGAATGACATATCTTACAGTGCCTTAACAACAGCAATAGATGTAATTTAATGCTACCCGTTTTTTCACAAGGTAGGCTGATACATGAGTTAAACGTGATTTAGGTTTATATCATTTACATCAAATTAAATGTCTTTTATCTATCTTCTCATAAGTAGCTTTATCATTTTTTATGAAACTAACAATGTTTCAACTAAATATAATAGTGTAATGACATAATCAGACAAGTACAAGCAAATATATGATTTAAAGTCAAACATCTTTTTCCTGTCATTCACTGTGCACATGGATGTTTGAATATAATTAACTTGGGGTTTCAAATATACAAATTTTGTGTTATTAATGGCCTACTCTATACCTACTGTACATATAATTACACCTTGTCAAAGATACACATGGTTAGAACAAGGGTCTCAACATGTGTCACATCTACTGAAGGAAAATTTGTTCTGTCAGGTTATTTCTTGGATACTACACTTCCTTTAGGAAGAGGGAGGCTCCACTTAAGAAGATGTTTTCCATTTAATGGAGTAATGTTAACCTTCAAAAGCAACTTTTACAGAGCAGCTGTGAGTGCTTTGGCCATCTTATCTGTCATACATTACTTCTCTCACCCCTCTTCCTAGTTCCCCTTCAGTCCTAACAATGCCACTCAATGCATTCAATCAGCTTCCACCCTTGTGTGAAAGGGATTCTGTATATAACTTGAAATGGCAAGCAACTGTGATATAGCTACCTGAGAGTTCAAGCAATTTTATAAAATTTAGGAAGGGTAAAAGATGACTCACGAAGTTCCCATATCTTTTAGAAAGAATATGAAATTGCTCTGAACTACTACGTGGTCAGGAGTGAATGGAAACGTGTCCTACGTCACGGCTATCTGTTTTTCACAGCCTGGTAAACCAGCCCATAGTCAATGAGCTAAGCCTTCATACCAGGTTGATCTTTTTGTATTTTCTAAATAAGTAAATAAGGGAGTCCCGCAGGCAGATAGGAAAGACACTACCTGCAAAGCCGTCTTCGGAAAACATCAGAAGCTGGCATAACACGTCCATTTTAACGGAAATGGGTTCTTTATTATTTAATCAGGACGGCTTCTGGGCGATTCATGAACCACTTATTGAATCACCGAGTTTAAGAAATCTGAAAAAAAATATTGGGAGTTGGTAAACACCATCTCCTGACTGATGAACAGCACCGAGTGTTGCAGAATGACATGAGAGACTGTACTCTAGTGGCATTTTAAGGCCATGTCTTTTGTTTTTCCAGTTAAACAGTGAATAATGGATTTCTATAAATCATAGAAGCTCATTGTTAAGTCTTCCATCACATTTGTACTGTACATTCTCTAATTAGAGAAAGGTATGTATTTTGTTGACTGGGTAGCAGCTCCTTAACAGTTATTCTTTCAAGGTTTCTTTTTCTTGAAAAGAAAAGTTAAAATAAAGTCCTACGAACCTTTCGATCCAACTACAAAACATAGATGTAAACTTAATCATTGATCAAAATGCAAAATGTCTCTGGATTTAAATAAAGATACAGATATAGATATATCACTTATACTTGTTAAAACAATTAAAGTCATTAAATAGGAAATAGAACAAAGACTTTTTAAAGTTACTATTTTATCTTTGTGCTCCAGTGAAGTGATCTTTTTAATGAGGCTAGTGTTTAAAATCCTTTATTGCTTGGACAAACTATAAGATTTAGTTACTTAGTTTATTGTTAAAGAGGGAGACCTGATTTTTCTCCCAAGCTGTTTTTCTTTCTTTTTCTTTTCTTCTGTCTTTTTTTTTTTTTAACATTTATTCATTTCCTAGTGGTTTTAACTTCAGGCATTTTCATGAGATTTTACAAAAGAATCCTTGTTGTAAAATATCAGATAAATAAGCCCATTAGAATCTTGTCAACATTCATTTTGCTTAAATATACAAAATGCAGGAAAGCAATGAAGATTAAATAATACCTTTGAATTAATTGCCTTAAATAATTCAGTGGACTGTTATAATGCAAATATTACTAGTTCTGGTTCTCTCACCAAGCCAGTGGTCATTTCCCTGTATATCACTACCAATCTAGAGGACCCCTTTTGTAGTGTCTTAACAGCCATGATCAGTTCCAACTACATAAGACGAGGATCGAGGTCAAAAGTAGACCATATATCTATGCTTCTGTATGTTTTTTAGTACATAAAAACACAAAATTTATTACGTTTATTAGGCTATACTCCTTGTATTTAGTATACAGAGCTGGTACTAGCTAGAGAGTTATATAATCGCCAATGGGACAGAAACAGAATAAAGAGAGGAAGAAATTGCCATTGAAAATACACACAAATACTGAGCATGTTACACTATGTGTCTTTATGATGATAGAGATTAAGATTTTAATCTGAACACAAATGCCAAGACAAGAGAGAAATTTCTGATCTGGTAAGGTTTCTACAAGAGGAGAACTTCAATAGTGTTTATAACTTATATAAATGAATTCATCCAAAACTATCTTGAAAATGATGTTGTCGGTGCTTTGTATTAAAAATTACAAAACATATCAAATAAACTCTTTTTATAGCACTTCACTCAGTCTATCACAAGGCAAGCATAATATTATAATATTTTCTAAGATTAAAAATTGTTAGTCCATAATATAGTTGTTCAGGACAACATTGTAAAATTAATTCCAAACTGAATGATTGTATGAATACATTTTTAAGATCTATTTTCAACATTCATCTTTTGATTTTTGAAACAAGATCTGTGCTGGGTAATTAAACTTTCTTTTCTATGTAATTATAAATTCTCAGGCTATATGACCTGGCTATTATTAGTTAAACAAACTTTTAAGACATAATTTTATCCTATGTAAACTATCCTAATTTAAAACAGCTAAAGTAGTGGCACAGCAATAAACGATTGCAACTTTGATGTTACTAAAATAGTAATGCTTATAATTTTAATAAATATCAATTGATTTACATATTATAGCCTTGAATATTATTATATATAAAACCTCTATTAAGATAAGCATTATGATTTAAATTCATGTAAAAACTCAGAACCTTAAGATTAAAAAGATAAATTAACATATAAGGCCTCATAGAAAACAATAGTCAAGTCCACTGTGAAATCCAGTGTGAGAGTACATATGAGTGAGTTGAGAGAAAAAAACTCTTTTCCTAAACATAGTCATAGTTGTGCTCACTCACATTTATAACATGCATACAAGCAGATTCTCTAAACATAGTCATGCTTGTGCCCAATCACATTTATAACACAAATAGAACCAGATTCTGGGAACTGAGATGGAAGAACCATGAAGAAGCACCCCAGCTGTGCAAAAGATGGACTGCTTCAACTGGTCCTCACAATGCTCCCTTCCTGGAGCTTAATTTAGTTGCTGCTTTTATTTGTTATTATTGAATGCTTTGACACTCCTGAAGAATTCACTTTTTTCACAAACATCATGATACTGAATTACTGAATTAAAGTTTGAGTTATTCTCTATTAAATTATATGCATGCAAATTCTTTCTGAAAACGCTTTCCAGTTTACTGAAAACTTCCAATCATTCATTACATCAGTCATACTTTTATTCTCATCCCACTTCTAGCTTATTCACAAGGCCTGGAAAATGTGCCATGATGATTTATTTAATACTGTGGGAGCAGACTGAGATGTAAGTGGGCCCTATAAAAGCTACTCATACAGAACTTGAAGCACTGCACATTAGGCTCCCACGATGAGAGACTTCAGAGATTACTTACTCTAGAAAGCTGGTGATATAGTCTCTGCTGCAGGCAGACCAGGAAAACGGATTGGTATTTGCAGTAATATGAGCTGCCATAAGTTTTGCTGCCTCATGACCTTTCGTCCCACAAGAATTTCCAATTCCATCATGGTTCATACCAAAACTGTTTTAATGAGGAAGAAACAGAAGAGACATAAAAGAAATAAATACAATAAAACAACAAGTCCATTACACATCCTATATTTCCTTATTGGATCATTTATTATTTACATCAATAGTTGGCTTTGATCAAGATAGACCAGTCTATCTTGTAGATTAATATTGCAATGTAGATTAATATTAAAAAGACAAAAAAATTATTCGGTGTACAATATATGTCTGAATCTCTTTGCATTTATCATATATTCTCACATGTTATCAATATCACATGATTCAATTGCTCCTATAGCAGAAAAGGGCATGTATGCACTTCACAGATGAGAAAACTTAAATTTAGCAAAATGAATGACCCATTAAAGATAGTGTTAACTTTTTTTACATAACTCCACATTTACATATTAGTAATGTTCATTCAACACAAAAGGGAATTATAGAAAAAGACATTAAAGTATAGGTGATGGCTAATCATAGAAGCCCCCTTTTTATGAGCATTGGTGAAAAAGAATGTAACACATAACTTATGTCCCTTTGTGTTTTCAAAATACACTTTAAAAACCTTGGCATATTTAGAAATTGTGGCTTTTCTTTACCTTGAGCTCCATTTTTGAAAGATGTCCTTTCTTTGCCATATTTTTCCCTGTCCTAAAACCTAGTGAACTCAAAATACACTTTAATTAAAAAATCTGATAGATAGGCTCACTGCATAGGAATAGCTTTTAGATAAGGAGCCAGATGATTAGGTTAACTATTATTTCAAAAATAATTTATATCTACAGTATTACATTCTAATAAATGTGTCATGGTGGAAAACTAACTTAAGTACAAAACAGATAAGGAATGCTGTTATCAGAAACCCTGGACACGTAGTTCAGAACAAGCAAATACAAGGTAGTTAATAAATACAAATATAAACACCTGTTCTCTTGATAATGAAAGCACGAAGATTTTCATCCAACAGGTGAGATTAAAGCTATGTTTATAAAGAAGATAGGATGGCCATCAAAAGGACATTGTGAACGAGTGAAATGAATGTATATTCTATACATACATACAGGGGTAGAAGGGAAGAGCTGTTAATTCATGTGCAGGAAGTAACAGAAACAAAGAGAAATATGAGAGTGCCCAGAGCCCTCAATTGAAACAAATTGCCTTCCCCAAACACTAACATTTATCATTCTAATTTGATATCAATACATCATTCCTTAAATGATCTTCTAGGAATACTAAGGCAAAATTTCAAGTTGAATTAGGTACAGTCATATCCACACAATCCAGTACAAATACTTCAAATGTAAAATTCAAGAAACTTTAATATTCCTTCTGTGTAAGGCTGACACTTCCGTATTAACCCAAGTATTATTGTTTTTAACATGTGACAGAGTTAAAAGTGACTTCCTTTTAGGTGGAGTCTTATTAGTGTTATGTTGGTAGGCACAAATAACTTTAAGGGAACCAATACTGGCACACTACTAAAAATGCATAAAAATGCAAGGTTCTACTTTTAATGTCATATTTCTGTCATCTCACAAAAGAAAGACATATCTTTCATACAATCATAATACAATGCTACATTGCCTTGGAGTACACAAGCCCAGCTGCCACAAAAAAAGACAAATGGAAACATTTGGTGTCAGAATTTGAAAAATAATTGATTTGATATAAGTCTGACATCCTGGCTAGTACTAAACCTCTTTTCAAGCAGGGATTCCACCTGTCCTTGAAACCGTGTTCCTACCTGTGTAGTTAATCTAGCCTCCATTAGAACAAGCAGGAACCACCACAAGGAGACCAGAGACATAGAAACTCTAAGCCCTTGCCTGTTTCTCACAAAATACATCAGTCCACCAAGTAGAATGCTTACATTTGGGAGCTGCTTCAGATTAAACCAAGATAAAACCATTTAGGTCTGAGGTAGCTACACAAATGACAACACCAGCAGGTAATAGAACCAAAGGAAAACCTTTAGAAAACCCTCTAGTTTCGCTTGTTCTTCATTAACTTGGAAAAATCATACACTGGAAGACATATAGCAGAGCAATATCCTATTTGTTCCTCCTAGCTTTGAAAATAGGTCTGACAGTTTCATGGGTCACTTTGCAAACACTTGACAACTTATTTTGTTAACAAATGAGGTCTTCTGTTTCATTTCTTGAGACAGGCTGTCTTTGTGTTCGGCTCTAGTTGGCCTCACACACACACGATATTCCCATTTTTATCTACCAAGAGATAGGATTACAAGTGTATACATTAATTCAGTTATTTATTTTATAATTTTACAAATGTATACTACATATGGGCAGTCCTCAACTCCTACCCCCCTATAACTCACTTCCACTCTCTATCCTCCCCACAGAACTCTCCAGCAAGCTCATGTCTGTTCATCAAACTCTGTCTAGTAACTGAAGCCGATAGCTAAGGGATAGATGATTAAACTAGGATTATAGACTTGTCATCTCTCCATTTACACCAAGCCTGCTCATTTAGCTGCCTTCAGATTTGTATCACACTATTCAGCAATTTCATATGGAGATGCTAAACATCTCAGAAAAGATTTGTTACACATGAAAAAGAATGAAACCAACAAAGAAACAGAAAATTAAAATGGAAAAGGAAAAGAAAAAAAGGAAGAAAAGATTTGTCCAATATTATAACAAGGTTAATAATTAACTACTTCGCCTATCTACTCACTAGAACAATTGTCTATCTTCTTTGCCACCCTTCTACTTTCTTATTAACTCCAGCACTTAAAGTCCATCATCCTATCCATAGGGTTAGGGCATTCATACAAGATGATGATGCTAGACAGAACTCAGCACTTTCTGAATCAATGTTAATGACCCATTAGCAGAGCAAGCCCAATGTTTGCACACAAGAAGAGAACCTTTGGAAACTGTCCATGCATGACTAATGGACAATTACAAAACCTTGGTTTGTTGAGGAAATTAATAAAAGCTGCCTGATTATGTCTGGTCAGTGCTGGCTCCCTTTGACTTAAGTCGGCTGGCTCTAAATAAAGTTTTAATCAAGAAACCTTGTCTGTCTTGTTCACATTACTTAGTCTCATTTCTATTATTTCTATGCCAGAAAAACTCAACATCAGTTATCACCATTATATTCCATGTTCTGAAGAAAAACTTACAGCTATCCACAGAACCCCTAAATGAACAAATTTCTTAAATATATCTTTATATAAGTTCTATTTTAATTTTAATTATGGTTAGTGTATATGTGCATGATGTGGACATGAATCAGCCATAACACATGCATGTTCAAAAGTGAGAAGAGCATGTTGTGAAGCTGCTTTTCTCCTGGAACATGGGTTCCAGGCTTGCTCAAGTTCTTTTACCTGCAAAACTATGCAGTAGACTTTACCAAAGTTCCTATGATAAACTTAGCTCATTAAAGTATTATAATGTAAACTGAATATAATATGTTTATTAGTATCAAAGTTTTCATTAAATAGACCCTTGTTGATTATGCAGAAGAAAACAGTGGAAACCATGCTAACTTAGTGTTGAAAAAAGAGGACTTGTTGGTGATATGAAAACATATTTTATTAGACTATTACTATATTCATAATTCTACAAATTTTTGATATTTTCATGAACAAATCTATTTCTGGTATTGAAGGATGGTAATGATATTTACAAACATTTTAAAGCACATTAAAAAATTGACTTTTAAATAAATTAATTGAATCATTTCAGTAGGTACAAAAAAGCCATTATAAAATTTTGTGGGTTTTTTTTTTTTTTTTACAATATAAAAAAGCTACAACAAATAATGTCTGTGAGCAACAATAAAGTACAATTCAGGCCAGAAACCATAAGCTCATGCCTGACATCACACTGACGAAATTTGAGTGTTTCTCATCGATGACTAAAGATCAGACAAGAGTATTTGCTCTCCTCACATTCATTCAACAGAAGTACTAGAAGTCTTAGCCAGAGCAAAGCTCTTGATTCTTATGCCTTGTACTACTCCATGCAAAACTACAATGTCACGGGCAAAGGAATAAAGACAGCAGCTGTGAGATATAGCTTAAAAATGAAAATAAAAGTGACCTAATGAGGTTTGCTTTGTAGATTAATTTAAATATTAGTAATTTACGTACTGTTGGAAATTATGAATTTAAAACAATAGCTACTAATCCAACTTTTCTCCCCAAAAACATGACTATTTATTCTTTAATTTTTAAGTATAATTTTTATCTCTGGGTGTAAATGGATATACATTCAAGTGTGTAGGTTCATTATATGTGTGCCATACTATGAGATTAGAGGTCAAAGGACAATCTTGGGTGTTGGTCCTCACCTTTTATCCCGTTGAAACAAAATCTCTTTGTTGTTTTTCCACACCATATACTAGGCTAAGTGGCCCTGGAGCTTGTGGGGATTTTTATGTCTCATCTCCCATCTCTCCAGAGAAAGCACTTGGCCCTTTGGCCATTTCCCCAGGCCACAAGCAACACCCTTATGTGCAATTTTGTTTATTTATTGCACTTATTTACATATAGCGCTATCCATGTGGAGCCCAGAGGAAAATGTGTGGGAATTGGTGCTTTCCTTGCACCCCGTGGATCCCTAGGATCAAACCTATCAACCGCAGGTGCTGAAATCTTATGGACTACAATTCACCCTTCAGATGCAGAAAAGAAATTAGTAACTCAGCTTCATTCTATCACCTGCCCCAAATTAGGAGGCTTTATCACTTCTTTGGGACATTATTCTCTTCAAATGACTTGGCTCTAATAGTCATTCCCTCTTATGAAAGCTCAACTGAAGTAATGTATCTTATATTACATGAAGAGATGTCTTCATTCAGTGCATAGAGATCATTCAGGAGTCATGCAAATTATGTTTTAACAGCATCAAGATTTTTAAGGAGTAAAAACTTGAATTCATCCATTATGAAACTATAGTATTTAAATCAGTATGACATGGGAAAAGGGAACTTTCAAAATGACAATGCGCAGAACAGAGCTGGAGAGATGCTTCAGTGATTAAAAGTGATTGCTGGCAACCATGACAACTCAACTCAAGGGCAACCATGACAACTCAACTCAAGTTCAAGTCCTCAGAACTCATACAAAAAGTTGAGTGTGACGTTGATCAATGGAATCAAATTGAAGAGCCAGAAATAAACCCACATATCTATGGCCACTTGATTTTTGATAAAGAAGCCAAAAGCATATATTGGAAAAGAAAGCATCTTCAACAAATGGGGCTA
>JADRCC010567436.1:0-11221 GCA_019843855.1 Hylomyscus alleni
TTATTCTCCCTAAACTCATTCGTTCCTGCAGAGTTGCTATGCTCAGATCCTATTTAATTCCACAGGCATAAACAAAACCTCAGAGGGCCCAAGAAGGTGAAGCAGGCTGGAGTCTGTGTTATTTGTCAAGTGTCAAGCTGTTTGTTAGGAAGGCCTGTCACGGGCTTTTGGCGTGGGTTCTGCCAGAGACTGTTCTGAACACTTTGCTTGAGATCTGTGCCCTGTAAAGTGGATATGATGTTTTACTGATTCTGTAATACATTTGTAAACTTCCAATAAAATTTGAATAAAAGGAATGTTGTCATTCTCTTTAATCCTCACTCACATTCCAGATTTGGGGTGGGGGGGGGAGCCTTGGCCTTTGGGAAAAGGCCAAGAAAAAGCGTGTGTCAGAGAGTGACATTTACAGCAGAACTTGAGCCTGATTTAACAAAATGATCATCCATCAAAATAACAATAGCAGGTCCTACCCTAGGGACTGGGACTTCCCCAGTCATGGGCTTTTGGCCAGGATACAGTACCAGGCATAAAATTCCTTCCCATGGGATTCAAATCCAATTAGAAATTGGTTAGAGAAGACATATGATGTTTGGGACCTGAGTTATATCACTCAGTATAATTTGTCCAGTTCCATCTACTTAACCTACAAAGGTCATAATTTCATTTTTCTTTAGCTGAGTAGTATTCCACTGCGCATATATGCCAGATTTTCCTTATCCATTCATCCAGGGTGCACATCTAGATTGATTCCATTCTCTAGCTATTGTGAATAGACAGACAGTGAACATGGGTGTGCGAGTGTCTCTGCAGCAAGAATAAAGTTGTTGGGTCTATGTCCTGGGGTGGTACAGGTAGTGTGGAGGTACACATCATAGCAGGCCTATTTCTAGTTGTTTTTTTTTGAAAACCTCTAGATTGATACCCAAAGTAGCTACACTAGTAGCTATTAGCAGACATTCCTGTGGTTCAAATGTGATGAACCCACAAGATAGATGTCTAGCTCTAGCTTGAGCTCCCACTTGAGAGTGTATAGGAGTTCCCCTTTGCCACATCCACACCAGCATCTCTTGTCATTTATATTCCTGGTGATGGATGTTCTGACTGGGGTTGAGATGGAATCTTAAAGTAGTTTTAATTTTTATTTGCCTGATAGCTAAGGATGTTAGGCATGTTTTAAAATGTTTCTTAGCCATTTTCATTTCTTCTTTTGAAATTTTTCTGTTCGGTACTTTAACCCATTTTTAATTTTTTTTTTTATTCCTTAATGTTTAGTGTCTTGTGTTCTTTGTATATTGTAGAAACTAATCCCAATGAACAGCTGATAAAGATTTCCTCCCGTTGTTTGGGCTGGCTGCCTGTTCACAGTTCCCTTGGCTGTGCAGCGGCCTTTTAGTTTCATGAGGCCCCCATTGCTGACTGTGGTCTTATTTCCTGTGCTACTGGAGTCTAATTTGGGAAATCCTCACCTGTGCCTATAAGATGAAGCATGCTACCTGTTTGTAGCTCTAGAAGTTTCAGGGTCTTCTTTTGGAGTCCCTGAGTCTATTTAGAGTTGAGTTTTGTGCGTGGTAAGAGATAAGGATCTAGCTTCATTTTTCTGCACGCTAAAATCCAGTTTCTGCCACACTATTTTTTAAAGATTTTCCCAGTTTTTCCCAGTATAAACTTTTGTGTGCCTTTCTCAAAAATCAGGTAACTGTAGGTGTGTGAACTTATAACTACGTCCTCAACCCTCTGCCATTGAAGATATCTGTTTCTGTACTGGTGCCATGCTGTTTTTATAACCATAGCTCTGTAGTATAATCAGAATTCAATTATGGTGATACCACCCAGAATGTTCTTTTTCTTTGGGACTGTCCTTGCTTTTGATGACCCTATATAATTTTTTAGACTATTTTTCCTATGTCTGTTAAAAAAAAAAAAAAAAAGACCTACAGTGCCAGTAACCAAGAGAAGTAAAGCAGAATTGTAAGCTTGCTACATACTGGGATTTGAATATAACAATAATAGTAGAAAAAGAAACTATGTTGGAAAACAAACAAGACAAGTAATTTCCTGTCCAGCAGTCTATAGATTGCTTTTGAAAGCATGGTCATAATCACAGTATTAACCCTTCTGTTGCCCTAGCCCTCAGCCCCTTGGGATGATCCTTGGGGTTAGGGAGTAAGAAGGCTAAGCAGAATCAACAACAAAGAAGCAAAAATAGATTAGAATTGGGGAGAGTCTTTATTCCTTCTGTCCATGCCCTGTTGGTTCATGATTGCTCATTCTGCGTGGTTAGCACCAGTTGATTGGCTGCCCTGGTCACATGCCCTGTCATCAGTTGCTTCTGGGAGCCAGGCAGGTTCCGGAGGTTAGCAAATGTGGAAGCGACTTCTGTGCATGCCTGGGCCACTGCAGATCACTAGTCAGAATGTACTGACTCCACTGCTCCTACACACTTACAGTCCATGAACATGGGAAGTCTTTCCATCTTCTAGTCTCTTCTCTACTTTCTTTCTTCGTTGTCTTAATTTTTTTTATTGTACATGTCTTACTTTTCCTTGATTAAGTTTATTCCTTTGAGGGGTGATGGTGGAGAGCCTAGTGTTCATTACAGTGTCATTGTTTACTGGAAAATGTGCCTAAGCAAGCAAGGACAGAATCAGAGTGCACTTAGTGGGAAATAGGACTCTGTACTGAATTAGAAATAAGTTGGACTTCTGTTTGTATTTGTTTGATAGAACAATTGATTGGGTTATTTTTATTTTGTGTATGTGTGCCTGTGTGTGTGTGTGTGTGTGTGTGTGTGTGCATGTGTGTGTGTGTGTTTATTGTGAATAGTATTGTTCTCCCAATTTCTTTTTCAGTCTATTATTGGTATGTAAGAAGTCTAGCTAGATAACAGTGGTTTCCAATTTAAAGGAGTAATAGTGCCTTAGACTCCATAATGAAGTCATTGGCGTTTCAAGTGCTATCAACTGCAAATGCAGAAAGCAAAAATCAAGAGTTCATGGCCCTGAATTATAATCAGATGATTTATAATATAATGAAAGAACCACCATTAAAGAAGTGAAGATTTAAGAATAATCAAATCCATATGGATTGGGAAAATGTTACTGAGAAATAAATTTATATTAGCAAATGGAATAAATTATCATATTTTAACATCCTTCCTTCATGGGCCTAGTGCTAATTACAGTGTCATTGTTTATTGGAAAATGTGCCTAAGCAAGCAAGGACAGAATCAGGATGCACTTAGTGGGAAATAGGACTCTGTACTGAATTAGAAATGAGCTGTGTGTTACACATGGTTTAATAAAGCCCCAGTGGCGGAAACTTGAACAGAGTATTCTGGGGAGGGGGGGTAATAATGTTACTTTCTACCTAATAACAAAAAGATCTAGAAAGAGCAAATGTTATTCTGGAAAATGCTGCCACCCAAAGTCCTGTAGACAGTAAGGTTGTCCATTTGTCCTGCAATCTAGAATCTTTATCTCCTTTATCAAGTGGAAAACAGATCTTGTTACCTGGAAATAAGCATCATAAGACTGACCTATGGGGGGAGGGGTTGTCAAAGAAATATGGATACACATCAAAGTCAATAGCAAATTTCCCCAGTGCAAAAAGAAAAGGAACGATTATCCTTTCATTTCAAAATTATTAATCAGATAAAGGCTGAGAAAATGAATTGATCTATTTATTTATAAATCCTACCTATCAGTTTTTCTATGTTGTTTCTCCATTCTTACAGAACAAGGATTTGAAGATTTTTGTATACTGAGCATGTTTGTTGCCCACCAAACACCTGTGTGTCCCAACTCTCATACCCTTGCAGTTTTGCCCCCTTGCAGGATTCTGTGATTGGTAAAGTAAGTGGTCTTCAGCCTACCTGTTTGTCTCTGTCTCTCACCTGAATCCATAATGAACTAAAAGTCCATGTTGGGATGTTCAGTCATTGCAAATGATCCTAGAAGCAAATGGATCCCTGAGTCACTGTGTTTTCACATAAAAAGAAACTTTGTACTAGCACATAATCCAACCTGCTTGACTAATATGTGGAGATCAATACCAAATGATTTTGCAAGTTCTTTTCAAAACCAGAAGATATAGCGGATGATGTCATCGGATGATCCGGAGTTCTGAAGGCTGATGCGACCAGTGCTGTGGAGACATGGGTTGATTGAACTTAGTTGCTTTGATTGGGATAAAAGCTACCCCTTAAGTAGAGCCTGCAGTTGTGTGTTTGGCACTATAGAAATGCAACCTATGGACTAGAAGCAGCAAGGAAGTGCTCACACTACTCACTGTTGAATTTACAAGTAAGTGCTTGATGAATCCAGGGTTTAAAAGAACTAATTAAACAATTGAAATGACAGTGCAAAGGATTACAAAAATGGCATTGAGTGATGAAGGAAGACTACTCCCTCCATAGAATGGCAGAGGCTATGGAAGAAAATCTCAGAGTTGAGCTCATTAGGTGGCATACTCACTGCTCAGACAATTATCGAGTCCCCACAGTGGATATTATTCTAAGGTGACAGATAGGACAAAACAGTAAGTCAGATGAATCACCAGGCTCACTAGGGGCTGTTCTACTTTCTCATATCTTTTTCCAAATCTGAAATTTGCTTTATCTGATCATCTAAGTTATTAAAAAAAAATTAACCCATGGAAGAGCAATGAGCCCACTTAAGAAGCCACATCTATCTGGAGCCTTGACTCCTAACCAACCAATCTGGTTTCCCCATTGTGTGGTCTCCTTAGAAGTCCTCTCCTCCCTAGGTTCCCTTTGAATTGAGTCTGTGACTCCTAGCCTCCACCCTTATCTTGAAAACCTCCAACCTCACGCTAAAGAAAGGTGCTTCTTTCTACAGTTGCTAGGCCGATGCCTGGGTCTGTTTTCTGTTGCTTCTGTAGTCATACTTCCAGTCAGTTCAAAGAATGAGTGTTTGCAAGAGGGTCTCTGTCCCCAGAAAAGTGCTCCAGTCAACCTAACTGAAAGTTTCACTGCACCTGTCAAAAGACTCTAGAAAATGAAAGGCTCCTACCCCACCCCCCAGGCCACTCCTTATGCTACCATCTGAGATCACTCAGAGCAGCAAGGCTCCTCAGAGCTGTCAAACACATGTGAGGCTTCTCTTCTCCTCACTGCAGGGTCACCACACAGCTGTGAATACAAGCTGGCTACCTTCAAGAACTGGGATGGAGGGCGACTTCCCAGCAGCCACTGAGTGTTTTGAGAACGCTCAGCCTTTCCCAGGACGCTGAATGCCTCCAAACCACATTTTTTTGTAACAGCAGACTTCACCAGAGCAGCCCTCTCCTATACAGGAAGTATGTAAAGAAATAGACTCTAGGGAGCCAAGGCATCAGGGACTGCCCAGTCTTACCCTGCCACCTTCATGGAGGCCACTTCTGCATCTTGCTCCCATCGCCCCTTTGAACATGTGCCTGTGACCCGTGGTGGCTATTGGAAGCTTCTTGCTTTGGGTAAAGAACAAGCATAATGATAAGAGAATCGCATCCAAAGTGTTAAGCGGTAAAGAAGGAGCTTTCATTGCGCTTTGCCAAGACCAGAGAGTTGCCCTGCTGAGGCCTGGGCACCGAACTTCAGGAACCCTGGACCTGTGGTGCGGGGAGAAGTCAAGGGGCACACAGACTAGCTTTCTAGTTTTATGGTTCTCCAAATCTGAAGTCAGAGCAGGGCACATCTCTCTGCTTCTCCCTGATGGATTTTTGACCACAGTGATGACAGTGGCAGAGAAAAATACCATCTCCAGAATAGATGGAGAATATTTGATAACTTCAGGTGATCAATGATTAAACCTCAAAGCAGTAAGCATTGCTAATTTGTCTATGGATTTTGTTTTAAAAAGTAAAATTCAGTGAGCCATCTATATTTTGTGCATGCTGACCGATTCTATCTCAGGGTATTTTTTTTTTTTTTTTTAGTGTGTGAATACAGATGTACAGATGCTCTCAGAGGCCAGAAGAGGCCATTTGAGTTTACAGGAGCTTCTGAGCTTCACAACATGGGTGCTAGTCAGCATTCTATCACTGTGACAGAATGCCTGAAATAAACAATTTGTTATATAATGAGGAAATATTTATTTTAGCCTGTGGTTGACATTTCTGTCTGTCATTGCTTGAGCCTGCTGTTTTGAGTCAGCCATACCACAGTAGATCATGGCAGAAACAGATGGTGAAGGTCTGTGTACCTCATGGCAACTGGGAAGCAAAGAGGGACAGGATGAGTTCCAGTACCCCTGTTCCACTAACCTCACTGCTTCTCACAAGCCACCTGCCCCCCCAAGTTTCTACCACATCCCAATAGCACTGGTGGCTGATGACCAGAACTTCAGCATTTGGGGTGTTTATTGCAAACAGTAAGCTCTGTGCTAAGAGCATAAGAAAATATTTGGGCATCCTTCAACATGTGATAATTATGGTTGTTATGTCTAGAAGTTCTCAACAAGCAGGAATGAAAGAAAATTTGCTTGAATCTAGAAGTTTCTACAGCAAGTGACTTTTAAAGCACTAAGAAACAGTATCTGGCTGAGGGGTGGTGGTGCTCGCCTTTAATCCTGGCACTTGGGAGGCAGGGGCAAGCAGATCTCTGTGAGTTTGAGGCCAGTCTGGTCTACAAAGTGAGTTCCAGGACAGACAAGGCTATTACACAGAGAAACCCTGTCTTGCAAAACCAAAGGAAGGGGGGGGAGAAGGAAGGAAGGAAGGAAGGAAGGAGGGAGGGAGGGAAGGAAGGAAGGAAGGAAGGAAGGAAGGAAGGAAGGAAGGAAGGAAGGAAGGAAGGAAAGAAGGAAGGGGAAGGGAGGAGGGAAGGAAGGAGGGAAGGAAGGAAGGAAGGAAGGAAGGAAGGAAGGAAGGAAAGAAGGAAAGAAGGAAAGAAGGAAAGAAGGAAGGAAGGAAAGAAGGAAAGAAGGAAAGAAGGAAAGAAGGAAGGAAGGGGAAGGGAGGAGAGAAAGAGAGAGAGAGATAGAGAGAGAGATAGAGAGAGAGAGAGAGAGAGAGAGAGAGAGAATAGCATTTGTGGCACATGCCATGAGAGGCGAGGCTGATCCCATCCTCTCTGTTTTTCTATTCTCCACTTCTTGCAAGCACACATATTAGTTGTTCAGCCTAGACTTTGTGCTCAAGAAGAAAACTACAGTATCTTATTCAAACAGTAACAGACCCATCCCTAGGCTTGTTTGTTTTATGTATAGCACTGGGGAAAGTAGCTTTGTTCTAATTAGGATAGGGCTTTCAACTGATGACACATTTTTACAGTGCATCTGAATATAAACTGATTGGCCACTGGTGTGAGGCTACAGAATGCTGTGTCCAGAATATCCCAAGAAGGAAAGGCATAATGTCCACGCTTGGTTCATCCTAGGGTTGATATCTGCTATCAGGTCCTTGCATTTGGCCTTCCCAATCTCTAGCATCTTGCTAGAGTTCATCAGGACAGAGTGTTCCCCTAAACACTGGGATCCCACTCTAATTAATAGGAAAAAAGCCAATGTCAGCAATACAGACAGTGGGAGGATCCTCCAGTCTTCTCCATCTCTCTGTAAACATCAGTGCCAACATGAAATGTGCCATGCACACAGCTCAGGAAGGAAAAGCTCAAGAACTGATTAAGCCTCTTGCTGTGTCCTCTACCCACAGTTCCAGCCCTTCAGTAAGCATATACCACATTCACCTTCAGTTTGCACCCTCAGGATTACACACTACAACCCTGAGAGTAACTTTCTCATCTTGAAATTTGTGTTCTTCCCAGCAAGGAAGAGTTGGAGCTTTCTATTTTCACTTTTTGAGGCAGAAAGTTAAAAGACAATATTTTATGACTGTCTTTGGTTTTGTTTTACAACACAAGAGCTAGCTTCTCATATTCTTCCCCTGTGCCAATAAATGCTTCATTATTCATGTTTGATTTATGAACCTAACTCACTGAATGATGAGGGAACAGCCACTTGACATTCATCTCCCAGCACAGAACAGCTGAGCTTGAAAGACTTGGAGAGACCATTCTATATAAGAAGAAGGGAAGTGTATGCCATTGTGCATTGCTAAATGACTGCCTGAATATGACATAATATAATGCTAGGTTCATGACTTTGTGCTTGCTTTGGAGAGAGAGAATTATAGACATTGAGTGATTCTCACATCCCTTAGACTTGTTCAAGTTCAAGTCCCTTAGGGCCAAACAAAAGCATTCCATTTAGAGACTCAGCCAATGACAACTTAGAGTGTCTGCCATCTCTTGGGAATTAAGATGATTGTCCAGCACAGAAAAAGAGTGTGTCTGCTCCACCTATAAGTATAAATGGGAAGAGTGGCCATCATGAATTCTAGGACACACACAGCAGCCTAGTGTCCTATCCTGTGGGAAGTCAGAAATAAGAATGAAGAGCCCAAGAGGGGTGGAGTTGGGAAGGTTCTGGTTGAGATGTCAAGTGAGGCCTCTCTAGGTATGTAATATGATAGCTGACACACAGAGACATCAATCCACTAGGGACAGAGAGTTCAAAGTGAATCCGCTGTACACAGAGGAACACTCACAGCATCCAAGTAGAGGAAATGATGCCCATGTGGGTAGAGCAGGGATAGCACAATGTGGAGAGAGTCTAGGAATCCACCAGGGAGGGAAAGCCCAGGAGGACAGCACCAATATGAACAGAGCAGGAAGAGAACACTAGGTGACTAGAACAAGGAGGGTAGTGTTGGGGGAGCTGAGAAGAGCACCAGAATGGTACAAAAAGGAGCACTTCAGGGTGAGTAAGATGGAGCACTGTAGTATGGGTGGAGTAAAACAAGGGAATAGTAATGATGGGAGCACCAATGTGGATACAGTAAAGATGGGAATCCTGGTGTAGGTGAAGAGAAGATGGGAGTCCCAGTGTGGGTAGTGGTTAAGAACATAGGAGCAGAGGACTTGTAGAAACACAAGAGAGTTCCCAAGTCACTCCAACAGCTTGGGCATTTTTTAGGTCTTGGAGTCTTTTCCTATGGCAAGAAAGCCATTACAGATATTTAAATTGAAGAGTATAGTGTAGTCTAATTTAGAAACTGATTTTTTTTTTTTAGGGAATAAATTGTAAGCAATAATAGACAAAGCAGAAACTATGTTGGGAAATATGTATATCAGACAGACTTTGTTTCCCTATGCTAAATAAATTTAATGGGGAGGGGGTATTTATTTTAGGACTTTGTTTTAATCCATAGTCCTTGGCCTCATGGTTTCTGGGCCCTTGCTGAGGCTGAACACCATGATGGCCTCTGGCAAAGGCTACCGACTCCACTGTGCACAGAAAACTGAGAGAGAAGGCTGTGCTCAAAGGCATCCTTTTTTCTCCCATCATATTCTACCTTGGGTTCCAAACCTATGCGAAGTTACAGTCCAGCAGTATACCTTACAATGTTACCTCAAAGGTACATTGATCCTTCAATTAATTCTTCAATATCTATTGAAGTTATGCCCCTTGTGCTAACAGAGTCTATGACTCCCCACAAGAAAAATAGACTAACAAAAACCTAGTACCAGGCATGAAAAACCAACCAAGAGTTGTTAGCCAGAGTAGTCCAAGTGGCTTCCAAAACAGTGTAAGCTTTTTACTGTTGCCCTTGGTTGCCTTCCAGAGGTTGAAGGAAGCCCCTATTTGTGACGACATGGCACACTTTAGACGCAGTCCTCAGAAGATTCAAATTGGATCTAACCTAAAAGCAGTGTAGTTCACAGTACCAGAAAGTCCTTGTAAGCTGCCAAGCAATAAACAGTCCCAGCCAGCTGTGATGTCACTATAACCAAAATGACCAGAAGGACAAGACATCACTAAAGGTGCAGCAGTGGCATTCACGTCTTGGTAGTAACCAACAGATAGATGTCTAAGTAGACATAAGGTCCACCCAACAGGAGGAAAATCATACCTGGTACTATTATTCCAGGCAATTACATGGGGCAAGTGAGATAGTTTTAGAAGAGAACCTACTATAGTCACTTTACTAGACTACAATAAATAAATAACTGCATTCTAAAAACTCATACCCACTAGTAAGTGTAGCTCTCACCCCTCAGGGAAAAAAAACTTTTCTTTACAGCAAATGGAGATGGTTATAGAAACCTATACCATGTCATAATGCAGAGAGAGACCCGTGGGTCATGTGGAACCCAACCCCAACAAACACATCTACAATACAACTCCTGTCCTAAGGCTCAGGGAGTATTGTGGATGAAGGGGTGGAAAGACTGGAACCAGGACACCATGAGGTCTGCTGTGAGATTGTGTTTCCTAGAAATGACAGAAAATATTCACCCATAATTTCTTAGCAATATGGCTGCCTAAGCAATACCTGAACAGTGATAATATCAACAGACAGGCTAACATAGAAGGGGGAAATATCCTAGAGTCCACCCCTAGACAAAGAACTATAGACAACTAATGACTACTGACTGAGAGAAAGTGAGGTAGCCTCTCCCGGGGTGAAACTCTTTATTGTTATCCAGTGCAAAGAATGTACAGTCACAAACACATATGACACACTAAACATACTCAGCTGATTATATTTATATGTGTGTAACAATCATAAAAACAGGCTATCAATTTGAGGAGGACTGAGAGGAGAATGGGATGCATTTGCACACACAGAGATAGTTAAAACAGTGTGACTCCTATGAACCTTTGGGACTGACTAATCAATTATGGTGTTTCCTGGAACAAAATGGATGAGAAGCCTACTTGGTTTCTGTTTGATCTACTTATACAGGAAACCACTAGAACAATTTGCTAAGCTTGTGTTGTGTTGAGTGAATAGGGAGTCACAGCCCACCAACCAATTTCTACATTTAGCCAAGTCCCAGATTCAGAACCCTTTGAATGAAGGGAAAGACAAGTCCTCCTGAGGGAAGACTGTTACACTATAAAGAAAAGTTTTACCTTTTCTCCTATTCTCCCCAAGAAGGACCTATGGCCTTTTACTAGGGAAACTGCACATTAGGGGGAGGGGGATAACATTTGGGAGCTATTAGATACTGGTTCTAAACTGACAGTGATTCCAAAGAGACCCCAGAAAGCACTATAGCTCTTCCAGGTAAAGTAGGGCTTATGGAGTTGAAGACATTGATGAAATTTTGGCTAGCCTAGCATCTGACCCACAATGGGGCCAATGGAACCTTGAACTCGTGGTTATTTCACCAGTTCTAGAGTATGTAATTGTGATAGATACACTTAAAAGTTGACAG
>JADRCC010567439.1:0-17314 GCA_019843855.1 Hylomyscus alleni
ACTCAATAAAGCTACAGTGCAAAGTCTGCTTTGGGAAAGCCATCAACCATCCAAGGTAAGAGTACACAGAGTGGGTATAAATCATGTTCTTCCTTTTTGAAATTGTTTCTGCTCAATTGAATATAATATTTTGTCTAGATGCTCATCTCATTTCCACTGCCTTTGAGAAAATGGCATTTTAATTTTATTTTTATTTTTTTATATTGAGCATTTTTTGTATATACATTTCAAATGTAATCCCCTTTTCGAGTGTCCTTTCTGAGACCCCCTTCTCCCTTTCCCCTCCCCCTGTTTCTATGAGGATGTTTCTCTTTCCATCCACCCCCTCCCTCCTCACGGCCCTGGCATTCTCTTACCCTGGAGCATCAAGCCTTCACAGGACCAAGGGCTTATCCTCCCATTGATGCCAGATAAGGCCATTCTCTGCTACACATGACATTTTTATTTTAGTATAATATTTATAGAATCTTTTAATAAGGATTTGCCTCAGAAACTTAAGGAAAGCCTATTTCATTCTGGTCAAAAGTTTAGGATTTACATCTGCCTTTGGATAACAAAGTAAAATTTCAAGATGGATAGTTCATCTAGACTTGTCAGTCACCTTGCAGATATGAAAACTCAGGAAGTCTGATTCATCTTGTATCGTACCAGGAAAATAGAAGGAATAATTGTTGTTTAATAAAATAATACAATGTCCATACACAAGAAGCCTGGCCTAGTCTAGTGACAATACATTTCAATACTGGACAACAAAAGAAGACAATTGTTCACAGCATATCCTGAAAATCCAAGGGTAAATTACTTTGTTACAAGTAATTTTGAATACATGTAATGAGCACAATGTAAATATTATTTAGAATATTGTTATAAGATATTGTCATAAAACAAGATTTTATGCCTAGCCTTGTGCTCTGAGCATTTTTAAAATAGGCCAAGTATGTTCAGTACGGTTTTCATTTGATACTTACAATTTTCTTTGAATTTACAAAGACAAGACCCTACCCATTTTAAGTTATTATTGATATAATTTTTATAGATACTTTATTTAATATTATGTATCACTGCATGGTATGTCATTAAATTTAAATAAAAAACTGATTATAATCTGTATAGAATTTTTCTTCATATTTTGCAAAGGATTGACATTAAAATTCAGTGTTTAAAATTCATAAGAAATTGATAGTAATAAAAAAAGCTTCAAATTTTAATAACCATTTAATGGGAGAGAAATATTTTTGGCTACTGAATAAATGAAATGAGTTTCTACCACAATATTAATCAGGGTAATGAGGATGGAAGTTAAATGGAATATTATCCAATACATTGACAATAATTTCAAATATATGAGAAGACTAGAGACTAAAGATTTACTACAATGAGAACAGAAATAATTGCTGGAATTCAATTTTTAGGAAAACAACTCATCACTCTCTGATAAGTGGATATTAGCCCAGAAGTTTGGAATACACAAAGTACAAACCACAAGAAAACTCTAGAAAAGGGAAGACCAAAATGTAGACATTTCATTCCTTCTTAAAAGGGGGAACAAAATAACCACACAAGGAGTTGCAGAGACTAACTATGGAGCAGAGACTGAAGGAAGGGCACTCCAGCCTGATATAGCTGTCTCCTGAGAGGCTCTGACAGTACCTGACTAATACAGAAGTAGAGGCTCACAACCATCCATTGAACTGAGTACAGGATCCCCAATGAAGGAGTTAGAGAGGGAACCAAAGGAGTTTGCAAAGGGGTTTGCAGCCTCTTGGGACAAACAACAATATGGACTGACCAATGCCCTCAGAGCTCCCAGGGATTCAACCACCAACCAAGGACTATACATGGTAGGACTGATTGTGCTGGCAGCATGTGTATAGTAGAGGATTGCAAAGTCAGTCATCAATGAGAGGAGAGGCCCTTGGCCCTGTGAAGTTTCTGTGCCCCAATGTAGGCGAATGACAGGGCCGATAAGTGGGAGAGGATGGGGTGGCAGACATGGGGAGGGGGGAGGTAACAGGGGTTTGTTCTAGTTGTTTTTATTTGTTCATTAAAAATAAAAAAATAAAAAATTAAAAAAAAGAAAAAAGGGAAAACAACTCATAAAATTTTTAATATCTAGTGTGAAGTTTTCTTAGATATTACATGTACAACATCAACAAGACTGTCTTAAGAGTATGAACTTTATTCAGATTTGAGAAAATGCATATCAGCAGATATGAATAAAAATAACTGTTGTTTCATACCAATAATAATAATAATAATAATAATAATAATAATAATAACAATAGTAACAAAGAAAAACTAACAAAGAAAAACATTGCACTATTTCAAAATCATTAAAATATACTTCATGTCTTCAAAATTTTTCTATATGAGGAATGAAATAATCAAAACTATGCACATCAATGGAAATGACAATTAGGAGAAAGAGTTTAAAAACACTATAAGAAAACACAAGATAATTCAAAGCATAAGAAAAAAATTCATAGTAATAAGCCATTGACAATGAGATAACTAAATTTCAGTTTCTTTTATAATCCTGTAACTTTAATTTGTGGTTTTATAGATATCCTTGTTATTCAACATGTATAGTTTACTGGTTTATTTGTATTAACTCATTTAACATTAAATTCAATTATTTTTGCATATTTATAACTATGGCAACAAAAGGTTGTTACAATGATATTATTTACCCTGCATTTTAAATATGCATATGCCTGTTCATACAATCACTTTTTTATAGCAGCAATGAGCTCCCAACAAGCCTCTTATTCATTACGGTTTTCTGAATAAACTTTTAACCTCTTCTTTCTGCCAATCACTTAGATTGTTTCCTTATATTCGCCTATATTTAGCTAAATATGCCTGACTTCATTTGGCTACACAGTTTTCTTTACATGTCAAATTCTAATGGTATATCGACTTATGTAGTGGTCTAAATCAGAAGTTCTTGTTCAGTCTCTGAATGGCCTTTCTTTCAGTCTCTGCTCCACTCTTTGTATTTCCTTTCAACAGAAGCAATTCTGGGTAAAAATCTTGGAGATGGGTAGGTAAGCCCATCCTTCAACTGGGGGAGGGTGAGCCTAACCTCTTGATATAGTCTTAACAGTTTCTCCCTCCCTTTTCTGGGGTATATATTTCAGCTAATGCCATCACCAGGGGTCCTGGGAGGCTCTTGCTTTCCTGGCATCGGGTACTTTCTGGTTGTTACCCCCTATACCCAATCCCCTATTGCTACACAACTCTGTTCAATTTCTTGACCCTCTGTACATCTCTTCCATCTCCTCCCATACCTGATTCTTCTCTTCTTCTCCTCCCCCTCTTTCCTTCCCTCCAAGTCCCTCCCACCCTCTACTTCCCTTGATTATTTTGTTCCTCTTTCTGAGTAGGACTGAAGCACCCACTCTTTGCTATTCCTTCTTCTTGAGCTTCATGTGGTCCATGAGTTGTATCTTGAGTATTTCGAGCTTTTGGGCTAATATCCATTTATCACTGAGTGCAAGCCATGTGTGTTCTTTTGTGATTGGGTTACCTCACTCAGGATGGTATTTTCTGGTTCCATCCATTTGCCTAAGAATTTCAAAAACTCACTGTTGTTAATAGCTGAGGCATAACCCATTGTATAAAGGTACCACATCTTCCGTATCCATTCATCTGGCGAGGGATATCTGGGTTGTTTCCAGCTTCTGGTTATATAAATAAGGCTGCTATGAACATAGTGTAGCATGTGTCCTTGTTATATGTTGGAGCATCTTCTGGGGATATGCCCAGGAGTGGTATAGCTGGGTCCTGAGGTAGTACTATGCCAAATTTTCTGAGGAAACACCAGACTGATTTCCAGAGGAGTTGTACCAGCTTGCATTCCCACCAAAATGGAGGACTGTTCCTCTTTCTCCATATCCACTCTAACATCTGCTATCACCTGAGTTTTTGATCTTAGCCATTCTGACTGGTGTGAGGTGGAATCTCAGGATTGATTTGATTTGCATTTCCCTGATGACTAAGGATGTTGAACATTTCTTTGGGTGCTTCTCGACCATTCGAGTTTCCTCAGTTGACAATTCTTTGTTTAGATCTGTACTCCATTTTTAATAGGGTTGTTTGATTGTCTGAAGTCTAATTTCTTGAGTTCTTTGTATGTATTGGATATTAGGATTGATAAAGATTTTTTTTCCCAATCTGTTGGTTACTGTTTTGTCCTATTGAGTGTGTCCTATGCCTCACAGAAGCTTTGCAATTTTATGAGATCCCATTTGTACATTCTTGATCTTAGAGCATAAGCCATTGGTGTTCAGTTCAGAAATATTTCCCCTGTGACCCTGTATTCCAGGCTCTCCCCACTTTCTCTTTTATTAGTTTCAATGTATTTGCTTTTATGTGGAGGTCTTTGATCCACTTGGACTTGAGCTTTATATAAGGAGATAAGAATGGGTTGATTTGCATTCTTCTACATGCTGACCTCCAGTTGAACCAGCACTATTTGTTGAAAATACTTGGGTTTTTTTTTTGCCACTGGATCGTTTTAGCTTGGAATACTCAACATACAATTCCTAGACCACATGAAGAAGCTGAAGAAGAAGGAAGACCAAATTGTAGGTCCTTTGATCCTTCTTAGAAGGGGTAACAAAATACTTGCTCATAGGAGCAAATACCAAGACTGAAAGGAAGGCCATCCAGTCACTGCCCCACCTGGGGATCCATCCTATATACAGTCACCAAACCCAGACACTATTGTTGATATCAAGAAGTACATGGTGAGCGGATCCTGATATAGCTGTCTCCTGAGAGGCTATGCCAGAGCCTGACATATACAGAGGCAGATGCTCCACAGCCAACCATTAAACTGATCACAGAGTCCCCAGTGGAGGAGCTAGAGAAAGGACTGAATGAACTGAAGGGATTTGCAACCCCAGAGGAAGAACAACAATATCAACCAACCAGATCACCCAGAGCTCCCAGGGTCTAAACCACCAAACAAGGAGTATATGTGGTTGGGACCCATGGTTCCAGCCGCATATGTAACAGAGGATGATATTGTTGGGCATCAATGGGAGGAGAGGTCCTTGGTCCTGTGAAGGCTCGATGCCCCAGTGTAGGGAAATGCCAGGGTAGAGAGGCTGGAATGGGTGAGTGGGTAGGGGCAGGTAGGAGGAGAGAAGATGGAATAGGGAGTTTCTGGGGGTTAAATCAGGAAATGAGATAACATTTGAAATGCAAATAAATAAAATATCCAATTATAAAAAAATAAAATTAAAAAAATAAAGAAAACCATTTAAGGGGGCCGTTGACTCCAGACAAATAACATGGAGTCCATCTTCCAAGAGAAATTGAGTGTGGGCATTAGGTGGGGAGCCATCAGGTAGGTAGCAGGGTCAGGAGCAGCATCTCAGATTCAGGAACTCAGGTGATGTCCAAGCGCCCCATTCCTGATGTAGCTTGGTAAGCTGAGGAGCTTCATATGCCATCCCTCCCTGAAATGATGCTTGGAGACAACATTCTAAGGATCCTGCCTAATTCTGGCTTTAGAACAGAGTTCAATGCTATGGACGGACTGAGATGTGAACAGTTCTTAGGGCATGTACAAATTAGCTTGTGCTGAAGAGTGGCAGGAAATTAGGAGGGAGGGTGAACCCTCCAAGGAAGTTATTAAACCGTATGACTGGACCTGTACAATAGAAAATAAAGAAACATTGCTTGGAGCATCTCTTAAGTTAAAGGTTGCACCTTCAAAAGATCATATAGATACAGAAAACTTGAAAGCCAAATAGCAGATTAATTTTTTTAAAGAAGTTCTCCTGTTTGAAGATGAATTGCATGTTCATGCCATTTCCAGTCTGAGTGTGAAAATTAGAGTAATGCCTTCCAGCTATTTTCTGCTATTGAGGTTTTTTTTTTTTCTTGAGAATTGATGGGGTGCTCATCAGAATGAATGACACAAGGCTTTACCATGAGACTGATAAGACCTACATGCTACAAGAATATACATCCAGAGAGAGGAAAATTGCTAATTTAACACATGTTCCACCTTCCCTCTTCACAGAGCCTAGTGAAATACCACAATAGTTACCGGTTAAGGAAGCAGTTTGTGAGAAACTACTATTTCCAGAAAGAATTGATCTTAACCCTGTGGATTCACAGATTGTGCCCTCAGAATAAAATGTGGTACAGCATACTCTCCATGTTGGACCTGATTGGATACTTTGGCTATTTGTAGGGGTATTTTTATTATGAGGATTGATTTCCTTTGCTTATGCACCAATTTTCTGTAGCCTTACATGAAAATAAAAGATTGCTGCAGGCAGGTTCCACTCAACTCCTATTTATACTTTCTGTTTTCAAGTTCCTACTCCAGAGAGATATGTGCTCTGGAGCTTAATTTGGATTCTTAACTCATCACAAATTGTGACCTCAGCAGTGATGGGTATGTGTCCCATGAGGGGGACATAATCTGCATCCATCCTGAAGCATCCCCTTCTACTGTGAAGAGGCCGACTTGTAAATGCCATCACTGAGCCCCGATGCCCTGTGACCTTCACAGGATTCTGACTGCATGCTGATGTGCTACTCTGGCTCTTGGCTGTGGGCTTTCTGGTGTTTATTCACATTTATGGAGAGTGGTGACATGTCACCTACAAAATTAATCATTAGCATGATTCATTAGTTGGAGTTTCTGGGCAACATATTGTGTGGGTGTTTATACACGCATGTATTTTTAAAATCTTTTCATTTGTATGTCTTTGTCTCTCAGTAGTATTAGATTATTTATTTTGATAATTCATTGTTAAAAATTGTGGAGAATTAAAATAGAATAATTGACTTTAAAAAAATAAAGAGATGGGCTGTGGGAAGGAGGAGTTCTGAAGATTGTATTATTGTATTCCTGTGAAGAGTGCTAAGGTATGTTCTTGATCACTTCTAAATATGACGTGAGTCATTTTATATTTACTTGTCCAAGTGTCTTTTGTAAGAGGAGAATAAATAATAAGGAATTGTGTATCTATAAAAAGAAAACCACTTAAACAATAATGTCCATAGTGTTATAGTTTGATAGTTGGAAACCAAACTGGTAATTCAAAACTGGATACCTAATAAGGTTTCCAGTTATTTAGACTTTTCCTAACAAGTTATTTTTGTTATTGGTCCTGTGTTGATCCTTTTAGAATATTTTAATCTGGTTTCTTCTGATTTTACTGATATTTATTTAAAAAATATTTAAATCTCTACTATTTGCTCAAATATAAGTTTATCTGCTATAGAATTCCAACTAAAAGTGGAATCAGCCTGTAACTTTGACCAGTTAAAACTTAAGAAAAAAAGTATAGACATGTCAATCTGGACCTTAACAAAACATTTTTCTCTGGATAATTATAATGGGGATTAAATAATAGAATTTCTCTAGCTTTCAAGCTTTATAAGGGGAATTAATTTGGAGATCGCACACCCTATGGCTTCTGAGTTGGAGGGCTGAATTTACGAATTAAGTTCACAGCCGATTAATTAGCTGCTAATTTATGAAGCTAATCATCATTCTGTGGTTCTTATTAAATGCCTTCATGCCCATGAAACTTATGCTCCGAGATTGGGTTGGGAGCACTCAAATCTCATCTGAAGAGACATTAAAGTGGTTTGGGCACCCTAATTCTAAACTAAATTTACCACTGGCACCAGTCAACCTCCTTCTGTCACTGTTCAAGGAAAGACATTAAAACTGGCACAAAGAAATTTTAAGAAGCATACTTCAGAAAAAGCATCAGAGATGCTATGGTTTACATTGGTATTAGATTTACATTATACACTGTGTTAAATTTTCGGCATTATTTGAGCAACTTAGAAACTTTCTTTCCTTCATGCTTTTAAGGATATTTTATATCTTGCCTTAGATCCCAGATAAAAATCAACTTTCTAATATTTTTTTTTCCTTCTGGCTAATGGAAATTTGTTCAAATTACAAGCTAGAGTAGATTTTGCTTATTCAACCAAAATTATAGCTGTCTTCACAAAGCTCAAGAGCAGTCTGATTTGAGATATCAAAGTATTCCAGCTGAAGTATAAGACAAAGAAAGAAATATGTACTTACTTAATTGGAATAGTTCTTGGTTGTTGCTCTTTAATGATCAAACCTTCTTGGAGATTTCTAATTTTATTTCCGTTGCTGTGATAAAACACTCTCACAACAAGCAAATTAGAGCATAAAAACGGTTTATTTGGATTATAGTTCTGGTTACAATCTGTCACTGAGGGGAAGTCAAGCCAGAACTTAAACGTCACATCACCTCCAGAGTCAAGAGTGAAGATAAACAAATGGGTGTGTTTGGCTAGGTCTTCCTACACTAATTAATAAGACAATTCCCTCCACCAAACATACCAATAGGGCCACTTTATTTAGATAGTTAGTCATGAAAGTTTTCTTGCTAGATTAGTCTATGTTGTAACAAGTCACAGGTAAAAGCTCCCCCAATCTAAATGTATCTACTGAAAATATTAAAATAAGCAAATTTTTGAAATTTATGAAATTTATGAAAATAAGTATTTTCATAAAAATACATATGCCCAGAGATCTGACCTTAGCATATATTCTGTATTGGGTTTTGTAAATAACACATTTACATTTTTTTCTCCAGAAAACCACAAAGGTAGTGGATATTTATCCAACTGTTAGAATCATCAAGGATTTTCTTGTCTGCTTTTAATTATAAGAGCTAATAGGAAAAAAAAAACCACCTCTACTCTTAGGTATTAGAGACATATTCTTGATAAGACTTTCCTCCTATAAACTCTTAAATGTGTATGTGGGTAATTATAACAAGGAATTTTCTAGAATTGTTTTTACTGATACATTAGCCACTTTCATGGCTGTTTGTATTACCCACCCTTCTTGCAAGTGGAACAGAAAAAGCAACTGCCTCTCATTTCCTGGTCACTTTATAATGCTGGATAGACTCTGAAAACACTCTAGTTGGTAATATACCTGTTTCTCTATACAAGTACTTTCCAGGTTCTTATTAGAGTGAAATGCATAGTCAAAATCTAGCTAGGTTACTATCAAGTCAACAATTAATGTTTATGGGAATATTTATTTTATTTACATCATCTGTTTGGAAATGACTGATGTGCTAAAATTACACCCCGATAGTAGGATGGAGTTAGAAAGCAAGTTTGGGTATTGACAATATGTAGGCTGTCAGAGTAGACCTGTGTATAGGCAGTATGGTCCTGAAATGAAAAAAAAGACCTGATGTCACTTTCTCTGCCATGTGAAGAGTCAGGTGACAGGCAGTCTCCTTTTCTGAAAATTTGGATGAGGTCTTGACCATAAATATGACATAGCACCTAAAATTAAGACCCAAACAGAGAATTGACAGACTGGAATTAAATGCTACTTATGCTATCTATTATATTGTTGCAGCATTTTCTCTGTCCAATCACATTAGAGTAGTGACAGGCCTGTGGTTAGACAGGAATAGAGAAGTAGAGCTAGAAATTTAGGAGTGAGAGAGGTTGGAGGTCAGGGGAGAAGAAGGAGAAAAATCAACATGGAGGCAGACGAACTGGAAGATGATCCATACCTTGTGTGGTTTTAAACAGCCAAAAGTAGCTAAGGGTTTTCACAAGGTTAGAATAATCGGGTTAAAGCATTACCTTTATCATTTGGCTCTAAAATTATTGTATTGGCATCTTATAAATTGTGATTTTATTGATATATAAACCTCATTGGATAATTAAGCCTTAAAAGTCATGTTTCTACTGGGTAACTAGGCACTAGATGGCTGATTGTGGGGTGTGTGGGGCATTGCATGTAAGTGAGATGAACTCACAAGCTGGGAAAGAATAGCAGGACCCCACCAGGATATAGTGTTGAGGCTGCCAGTACTGGTCCAAAGCAGGAACGTGGTCCAGTGGGGCAGGAGAGATTGAGGGGTGATCTTTTATAATATTTCCCACAACATTATATTTTAGAATATCAAGGGAAACGAAGGTGTTGTTTCTGAGAGTAAGAATCATTTTTGATCAAGTAGTACTTTTTGTTTAAATTAGTTATTCCTAGTGAATTTGAGGTAAAAAAAATGTGTCTTGAAGGAAAATCATGTGACTTTGGTAGAAAGATTATGTCTCTGCTACAATGATGCTAAGGAACTCAAGGTTATACATATAATGTGTGTAACTGGCCAGCGACCATGGTTGCTCATCATTAAAGTTCCTTCAACCTCAGATTGCCCTTACTTGAAATCTTTGCTTTTTGTAGTTGACCTTGATGTTCATTCAAACAAGAATTTGTCGGGATATAAGCAACTAGTAACAGCAAGGCAAAGGGAAGGTTGAGTCCATGTTGTGATTTACCTCCAGCCCAGACTACAGGGTTGCCCTTGGGCCATGTGCTCCCCATGTGCACACATTTGTTGGAGAAACAAACTGGAACATAGAATTGCTTCAGTTTGATCTTCCATGACTTATCTCTGACCCTACTTCCTATGGAGGATACAACACAAAACTTTAACGTTTACACTATTTCTGACAGCCTGCTGTGAACTGAATTTCTCATTTTAAGTCTATGTTTAAATCAACTCAGGCAGAACTAAAATACAACAGGATCTATTGTTCTGTAGATAAAGAAAACCAAAGCTTGACTTGGTAAAATGTTAAGTATCATGATTTTGATCTCTGAACATCCTTGAACCCATACAAACTCTTCCTATTTTCCCCATAAATGAACATATGCATAGGGAAGACAAGAGAGTATTGTATATAATTGTGTTTGTAGTTATAATAAAGTTACACAGTATCTGAATGCATAAATTGTTTTAAGCAGTTGAAAAATATTAAGGATTGCTGCCTTTCCTTGAAGTGTTTCTTAGTTTTATATGATTTCTCTTGTTTGGGTTGTCTGTGAATTTTGGAATCTCATCCTAAAGAAATCATTACCTGTTCCTGCGCCTTGAGGTTTCTCCCTTCTGCTTATTGCTGTTTCATAGTCATACACTTCAGTCTTTCTTTTATTTCTTTAGATTTTGCATGTGACTAAATTTATGTGTATGATTTTGTTTCTCTGACTATGTATATCCAAAGCAAATTGAAGAGCTATCCTTTGTCTTACATATCTTAGCAGTGCTTTTTTAAGAATAATTTTTTATAAAAATATGAATCAATTACAGAGTATTTTATTTAATATACAATTAATAGCACACATCTTATACATAGGATTGGCTGTGACTATTACATGTGTGTACATTGCATGTTTCTATACTTCTGCTTCTAGAAATGTCTCTCTCTTTCTCTCCCCCTGTTTTCATGTCCATTCCATATAGTCTCCTGTTACTTTCATATTGTACCTTGCTTTAAATTCTAGCTTCCACTAGTGATAGAAAGCCTATAATACTTGCTGTGTCTATCCTATGCTAGTACTTTGTTGTTTTTATTGCCTTGTAGCATATTTTGAAGTCAGGTGCTAAGATGTATGTAGAGTTAATTTTAAAAGAGGGACATTTTCTATTGAAATTTAGCTAAGAATGCAATCTGTAGTTATATCAATAAATAAAACATAGCAAAAAACAAGTATAAAAGAGTTTGAAGATTCTTAAGACATACAAATGATAGTACTGGTAGAAATGGGAAGGCTTATTATCTTGATTTGTATATGTACATCGAAGAAGACTCTTGTCATACAATCTTTATTTGTATATTAATAAAAAGGAAAATAACATCTGAATTCTTTTTAAAAATCCTTAATTTCTATTTCTTCCATTTGCCTCTCTTTTTATTTTTTATTTTTTTTAGATTTTATGTTTTTTTTAAAGATTTATTTATTATTATATGCAAGTACACTGCCACTGTCTTCAGACACACTAGAGGAGGGCGTCAGATCTCATTACAGGTGGTTGTGAACCACCATGTGGTTGCTGGGATTTGAACTCCAGACCTTTGGAAGAGCAGTCGATGCCCTTACCTGCTGAGCCATCTCGCCAGCCCTGCCTCTCTTTTTAAAAAAGAATATAAACTGATTTTTAAAATGGTTTAAAAAGTGATTGTTTCAAGGCATTAAGAATCTCCAAGTTTTTGTCTAGAAATACCCAGGTAATGTGAATACAAACATGTCTGGACTGAAGTGGATTAAAAAAAAAACTTAGGATGATATTTTATTGCTGTCAAGGCTATACTTAGAACTATGATATATGCTTTAAGAAAATGTCATCAAAAGTATTTATTTATTCATTACACAAAGTACATTGACTGAATCGAGATGCCTTTGCTAAATGACTTTATTTTCAAAATTTTTATCATTACATATCTTCATATTCAGAAGAAAAATGTGATATCATTTATACTTCCTCACTGCCAAAAAAATGAAGTCCACCTAGATGTTTATACTTAAACTTTAAAAAATTCCAGAGTGGAAAAAATAAGAGATAAAGCTTGGAAGGGGATTTGATAAGAGAAAGGATTCAGCTGGAGTTAGACAACTATAAGAAGTGACCCCCAAAAATTCTGCCAAGGAACTCCCAAACTTCATAAACAACTTTAGCAAAGTGGCTGGGTATAAAATTAACTCAAACAAACCAGTAGCCTTCCTCTACTCAAAGGGTAAACAGGCTGAGAAAGAAATTAGGGAAGTGACCTGCTTGACTTTAGTCATAGATAGTATAAAATACCTTGGTGTGACTCTGTCTAAGCAAGTGAAAGATCTATATGGCAAGAACTTCAAGTCTATGAAGAAAGAAATCTAAGATCTCCCATGCTCATGTATTGGTAGGGTTAATATAGTAAAAATGATCATCTTCCTGAAAGCAATCTACAGATTCAATGCAGTCCCCATCAAAATTCCAACTCAATTTCTCATAGAGTTCGAAAGAGGAATTTGCAAATTCATTTGGAATAACAAAAAACTCAGGATAGGGAAACTATTCTTAACAATAGAATAACCATCCCTGACTTCAGGCTGTACTATAGAGCAATAGTGATAAAAACTGCATGGTATTGGTACAGAGACAGGCAGGAAGATCAGTGGAACAGAATTGAAGATCCAGAAATGAACCCACACACTTGATCTTTGACAAAGGAGCTAAAACCATCCAGTGGAAAAAAGACAGCATTTTCTTTTTTTTAAGTTTATTTATTTTTATTAGATAATTTCTTTATTTACATACCATATGATTTCTTCTTTCTCAGTTCCCCTCTGGAAAAAAAAAAACAAATCAAAAAACAAACAAAAAAAAAAACAAGAAAAAAACAAGAACAAACCCCTGTTGCCTCCCCCCTCCCCTTGCTTGCCACCCCACCCTCTCCCACTTATTGGCCCTGGCATTCCCCTACACTGGGACACAGAACCTTCACAGGGTCAAGAGCCTCTCCTCCCATTGATGATTGACTTTGCAAACCTCTACTATACACATGCTGCCAGAACAATCAGTCCCATCATGTATAGTCCTTGGTTGGTGGTTGAGTCCCCGGGAGCTCTGAGGGTACTTGTTAGTTCATATTGTTGTTCGTCCTAAGGGGCTGCAAGCCCTTCATCTCCATGGGTCCCTTCTCTAGCTCCTTTATTGGGGACCCTGTACTCAGTTCAAAGGATGGCTGTGAACCTTTACATCTGTATTAGTCAGGTACTGTCAGAGCCTCTCAGGAGATAGCTCTATTAGGTTGGCTTGTCCTTCCTTCAATCTCTGCTCCATGGTTAGTCTCTGCAACCCCTTCTGTGAATATTTTGTTCCCACTTTTAAAAAGGAATGAAATGTCCACATTTTGGTCTCCCTTCTTGAGTTTCTTGTGGTTTGTGGGTTGTAAAAGACAGCATTTTCAACAAATGGTTCTGGCTCAACTGGAGCATGGAGAAGAATGCAAATCAATCCATTCTTATCTCCTTGTACAAAGCTCAAGTTCTAGTGGATCAAGGACCTCCACATAAAAGCAGATATACTGAAACTAATAGAAGAGAAAGTGGGGAAGATCCTGGAATACATGGGCCCAGGGGAAAAGTTCCTGAAGAGGACACCAATAGCTTATGCTCTAAGATTAAGAATTGACAAATGAGACCTCAAGAAATTGCAAAGCTTCTGTAAGGCAAAGGACACTATCAATAGAAAAAAATGACAAGCAACAGATTGGGAAATGATCTTTACCAATCCTACATCCCGATAGAGGGCTAATATCGAATATATAAAAAGAACTCAAGAAACTAGACTCCAGACAATAAAACAACCCTATTAAAAATGGGGTACAGACCTAAACAAAGAATTTTCAACTGAAGAAATTCGAATGGTTGAGAAGCACTCAAAGAAATGTTCAACATCCTTAGTCATCAGGGAAATGCAAATCAAAACAATCCTGAGATTCTACCTCATACCAGTCAGAATGTCTAGGATAAAAAACTCAGGTGACAGCAGATGTTGGTGAGGTTGTGGACAAAGAGGAATACTCCTCCGTTAATGGTGGGATTGCAAGCTGGTACAAACACTCTGGAAATCAGTCTGGAGTTTCCTCAGATAATTCGATATAGTATTACCTGTGGACCCAGTTCTATTACTCCTGGGTATATACACAAAATATGCTCCAACATATAACAAGGACACATGTTCTACTATGTTCATAGCAGCCTTATTTATAATAGGCAGAAGCTGGAAAGAACTTATACGTCCTTCAACAGAAGAATGGATGCAGAAAATGTGGTACATTTGCACAATGGATTACTACTAGGCTATTAAAACAGTGAATTGATGAAATTCTTATGCAAACGGATGGAACTAGAAAATATCAACCTGAGTGAAGTAACCTAACCACAAAAGAACACACATGGCATGTACTCACTGATAAGTGAATGTTAAATGGTCTTCTTAAGTGGATAGACAGAGGTAAAACTAATGTAAGTAGATTCAGATAGAGGTAATGCAGATAAAGATATACTATACATATAGATAAATACAGATACATATGCAATGATATTCATTTGATCTCTGAATAGCAAACCATTTAAATTTTTATAGTTCTATAAATCATTATACATTTAATATATGAATACAATATGTATATGTGAGTTTAAAAAATTGTTCTTAATTGTAGATCTCATGGACATCTAATGGAAGGAATTTTATTCTCTGCCCTAGATTTACTGATCAAGTTTCTTCTAAAAGGATTCACTCACTACATTTTTGGAGTCTTCTTTATTGACTTGAGAGGTACTATAGCATTTGAAATATAAATTATAACTAAGCTCAGCTAAGTAGAGAAATGGAGGAAGAGAGAAATATTTCATTCTTTAAATATGCTTTAAAAGACTGGCTAGTTGGCTGGAAGTTAATAGGAACCTTCATACATCATAATGTTCCTGTCTAAACTTCCCACTTCTTTCTTAGTTTACTTTTCTAGAACCAATGAAAACAAGGAATATCATTTTATTTGGAGAAAATAGGTGTTTTATTTTTCAAATGACTTCATTATTGTTAAATTAACTTTAGTTTTTAACTAATATTTCTCATTAAATATGCATTTGAAAGCACAATGCTCATCTTATCTTTCATGATAAAGAGACTGGAGAAGAACTTGAACATAAGTTTTAGTATTTATAAAAGAAGAGCTTAATATGTGACTCACTTATAGTATAAATGTCTTTGCATATTGTTGACACACATAGAGGAAATTTGATATCTGAAACATTCACAGGTTGTATACAGCTGGTAATTTCTCTCCTTTGCTGATGTTACGATTTAAATGAACACTTTGTCACTGTGTAACTCACAGACATAGCTATGGTTCTTTCTCCATAGGAAAAAAATAAATAATAGCTTAAGAATATCAATATTACTACATGTAATTCCCTAATAGTAAGATGAGATTTTGTTAGTTTGTGACTACAGTATCAAGAGTAGATATCAAAATAGTTACTTCTCAAATATTTGCATTAGATTAAATACCCCCACCAAAAGAAGGTAATGTTTAAAATAACAAATAGAAAGAATCTGAAGTCTAAATGTCTAAAATAATATAGACCTTGAATTCTATCATCAACACTAGGATTAGTAATGGGAGATAAAGAAAAGTAAAAGAGAAGGTAAAAGTAGACAAAGAGGAATAGGAAGAAGAAAAGAGAGAGATCACATACATCGACATGCATATTCTCTTTAATACTAAGGAATTTTTATTTCTTTGGAATTTATTTCTATTATAGAGAAAAGAGTTGACTACAAGATAGACATATGTAATGTAAACATGAATGGACAAATAAAGAAACAAATATTATACCCCGTAAGTTTTGTTGATCACTAGCTATATTTTAGGCATATATATTTCTCTGTTTCTGTTTCCACCAAACTCCTGTCCTTACTTGAACTAGACAAGCCCTCTACCACTGAATTACATTCCTAGACCTACCTCTAGATTAATAAAATATTTATTCTCATTAAATTAATAAGTTTTATCATATCAAATTATAATTTCCTATGCTTTTTATAGTTTATGCTATTATTATATAAGGAGAGTAACTAAAGGAAGTATTTTAGTTAGTCAGTTATACAATAAGAATTCACATTGGAGATACACACTGAAAATGAATTTCCATTATCTTGAGAAACATTGATGATTGCAATACAATTTTCAGTACTTTGTAGCATAGCTGAATTTTGATATCAGAATATTTCCTATGTAATTAAATCTATTTTAACTTATTTGAATTATTTAAGAATATGTTTGTCATAACATATACATGTTTACTTTTAATATATTTCAGCATCTTTATTAATATATATTTATATATCAACATACACAAAAATATATGTAGATACATTTATGTATGCATATATCAATAATTAAAGAAAAAGAATCCAGAGGCTATGAACTTATAAGAATAATATAGGGGAGCTGAAGAGGAAAGAAAAATAGAAAATAATATTACTATATCTTACTTTCAAAGATTATGAATAAGTTTTAAATGTATGTAAAATCTAAAGTAAGTTTTGCATTTTGTCTTATATGCACATATTTTAAAGACTTATTTGACGTATATTGAATTTTTTTCCCTGATACTCTTTTAGTAAATTTGATTAGCTATAAGCTCTTTATACTAATACAATTATATACCTAATAATTTTATAAACATTGTATACAACAATAATAAAATCATATACTAATACTTAATACACTAAATAAAGCATTGTTTACCTAAATATTACTCTAAACTAAAAGTAGGTCTTATCAATAATCACTGTATGTGAACCATATAGAGATATCATCATATCTCACTTTTATTTCCTCCCTCCAACCTTTTCCATGTCCTTCCCCTCACCATGTCTGAAATCATGGCCTCTGTCTTTTTCTTTCTTTCTCTATTTTTTTT
>JADRCC010567440.1:0-10061 GCA_019843855.1 Hylomyscus alleni
CACGCACGCACGCACGCACGCACGCACGCACACACTCACATGGCCCTTGGGTGAGTTGGGGAACTTTTCAAAGTGTCACAAGACAGAGCAGCCATACTCCAGAGCCTGGACTCCCGTGAGTTACTTGTTGGCAGCTCCTTTTCTTCTTGAAGAAAAGAGTCAGTACAGAAAGGCCAAGCCACCAACACTGCCATTCTGCAGCAGGAGGCTGAACTAAACAACTATTCACTCACAAACAGACCGAACCTACAGGCTGTCACAGCGTGGCCTGCCTGTTTGAGTCTCCCTGGTGGTGGCTTAGAGGGTGCTTGCCACCTCATGTGCACATGCAGCCCCCACACGTGGTAAAGAAATAAAATATAATACAAGTTTAAAACTTAAGACAGTGTCCAGTGAGAAATCTATTCTCAATAGTAATTAAAAACATAGAAAAAAACTCTTTGATCCCAGCACTCAGGAGGCAGAGAAAGGCAGGTCTCTGGGAGTTCGAGGTCAGCCTGGTCTACAAAGTGAGTTCCAGAACAGCCAGGGCTATGCAGAAATCTGTCTCAAAAAGCTAAAAAAAAAAAAAAACAGCAGGGAGAAAGCCAAATGTGGCCCCCCAGGCCTTTAATCCCAGCACTCAGGAGGCACAGGCAGGCCTGTGAGTTTGAAGCCAGCCTGGTCTACTTAGCAAGTTCCAGGCTTCAGAAAGAGACCATGGAGCAAGGCATGCTCTCCATGGCAGAGCAACTGCCTAGCATGTTTTAGGGTGTGGGTCTGATCTCAGCCCCGAAAAACCGGAACTGACCAGACAGCAAAACCTCTTCGTGTAGCAATGCTTTGCTGCTTTGTCCCTTAAGGTGCGTGACCCCCGTGCAGTGTGAGTCTGATGGCAGACAACACTCGGGCCTTAAGATGCACACCTGCTATTATCTGCATGATGAGATAGACAGTAACTAGAACATACTCATTTCATTCTATGAACACACAAACTCTTGACTTAAACGAACTGACAATGGTTGGTGAGATTGGAATATGGTCACTTTACTTTTTTCTTCCCGGTGTCATCAAACCTTGGTCAATCCTGAACTGCTCTTCCCTCCTGGTGCCAGGGACTGCTCTGAGGTCTCCAGCATGAGTATACTTGCTGCCCAGGAGCTGCACCCCAGCCCGAGCTGCTTTACGATGTCAGCCCTTAGTCACAAAAAATCCAAACACGTATTGTGTATGAGCCCACTCACAAAATAAACAAACATAAAAAACTAAAGTTGGTTCTTCAGTCCTCTCGTTTAAGAAAAACAAACTTCCTGGTGCTGTTGTATCACTCCACTCCACTTTAGGAAAAAAAGCAGCCTCAGTGGAAAGCAGCTGTTAGTCTGGACTTAACCGCCTCGGCAGTGCAGGTGGCAACGCAGGCTCAGTACGTGCCAGGCACTAAGCAGCTCCTGACTGAGAGGCCGACAGATCTCAGTGTTTTAAAAGATGCCTTTCACCTCCTGTGGAGGAATTCTAAGGGGCCTCACTGCTGCCGCAGGAGGACTCCTGGATCCCTATCTTTGGGGCTACATCTGCTTGTTCACAGCCACAAGCAGGTAATTATGCCAATAAGCAACTTCAATTATAGCTCTGTATGACCATTTACGTGCAGACCACAGAGAACCAGATATTCTGGTTCACCCGGGCTCTTGTGAATGGCCCAGGAATGAGAGGTGGCCCTGAGGGCAAGGAGGTGGGGACAGCAGGTCAGACTCCGGGAGCCTGACAGCAGCTGCCCCTGCTGCCCCAGGGTGGCCCTTTGCAGTGAGCCAGCCTCTTAGAGCTCCTTTCCCCATGACTGTCACTGTAAATGTCACCCCTTCATACCTGACTTCACAAAGATGACCTTCAATCACAGAGGCGAGCACCAAGGGTCCCCTCCTCACCTGGACAATAGCAGCTTCATTGTCGGCCAGTCCCAGTAAGAAGATCCTCACTTTGTCGATCTTCACGGGAACCGTCCGGCCTCTCCACTCCACCTCACTCATGGTCGCAGCCTGCTTGGCTCGAGTCTGAGTGATCAAGGCCTGCACAGGAGTTTAGAAGTCAGAGCTTTAGCAGTGGCTCTGTGACAAGGAGAACAATCCACTTGCCAGCCGTCTCTCCCAACCAACATGGCACACACCTGGAGCATGCAAAATTTCTCATTTTGAATTTTTCCCTGGTATCATGAAGTTTAGTTCATGGTAAGTCAAAATTCTTCCTCCAGTTTTAAAATTTCTTCCTTTTGCTATGAATCTGTGTTACTTGCTCAGGGAGGAAATACGTTGCCAGATATAATGGCTCACATCTGTAGTTCCCAACACTTATAAGACGGAGGCAGGAGGATTATCATGAGTTCAAGATCAGCATACATTATACAATGAGCCCCCCTCCCAACACATACACACACACACACACACACACACACACACACACACACACACACGTTAATGTGTAAATATTTAGGGAAAAGGCTTCCAGGAGTGGTGGCACACACCTTAATCCCAGCACTTGGGAGGCAGAAGCAGGTGGATTTCTATGAGTTCAAGGACAGCCTGGGCTACATAGCAAGATCCAGACTAGCCAGGGCTACATAGTGAGATTATAAATCAAGTGTAGTGACATATGTTTTTAATGGCACTCAGAAGGCAGAGCTAAGCAGATCTCTGTGACCTGTAGGCTAGCCAGAATTACCAAAAAAAGTCCAACATACATACATACACACATATATATGTATGTTGACAGTAAACATACATGTAAGTTAAATCCTTAAACTATTTAAGGAACAACTTAATGTAATACAGCTATAAATATACACACAGTGACAGTAAATACCCCAGACGCTGCATTATGTATTACCTCAAGTTTTTCAGCAAGGAGCCCCTCTGTGCCCCCAGATCTCAGTCTCATCTGCATGAGCTCATTGATAGCTGACTGGTCCCCTGAGAGAGAAAAAGGGGGGTGACCATTTAGGGCTTTGTGCTTTCTTGACCACCCCTCAATTTAGTTCAGACTGACAGTACCTTTAGTGAAATGGGACACACTGCAGCAGACCCTCGGCACCATCTGCTCTGAAGATGAGTCTTTTCAAAGTGAGCCTGACTGGAGCCTTGGGAACACTGGTAACAGCGTGGTACCCACCCTCAGACTGGTCTCAGTCCTCAAGAGCTCAGTGCCAAGCTGAGCCCTAAGACTAGCTGTGGACTTTATTAAACTACGGTATGTTAATGTGGGCTCAACTGTACACAGCACTACCATGGGGCTGGAGACGGCTCAGCAGCGAGGACATTCGCTGCTCTCACAGAGGATCCAGGGAACCTGCTACCCTCCTCAGGCAATGCATGCACACAGTACACATAAACCCAGATAGACACACAGGCACAAATGTTAGCATCTTTCAGGGAGATGATGGGAAGTTGTGCAGGTTTGGGCTCAGTGAGAACATGAAAATTCTCTAATCTTTCACTTGGTTTTACTGTATACCTAAAACTTCTCCAAAAAATGTAAGATAACATTGGCTTGAAATTCTAACCTGTTCTTGGGGAATGGAGACGATAAAGGGATACGAACAGAAGCCAAACAGCCAAGTTCTGTAGACTGGAGCTCTCCATCACTGTTTGTGTGTGTGTGTGTGTGTGTGTGTGTGTAACACAGTGTACATCGGACAGCTTTTACTATTACTATCACTAAAACTAAGGCTAACCCAGCTATACTGTGTGGTGCCCACCCTTAGTCCCAGCACTTGGGAGGCAGAGGCAGGTGGGTCTCTGAGTTTGAGGCCAGCCTGGTCTACATGTGAGAAACCCAAAAGCAACCAAACAAAGGAGCACTCTCAGGCCACGGCTGGATGCTGAAACACAGGGAAAATCACACAAGCCTCCCAGCAAGCCAAGCGAGGTGAGGAGCACCTCACTGGAGCACTACTGCACCAGAGCCTGCTCACCAATGTTATATGCACAGTAGCGGATGTTGGGCGAGATCTCTTCTACACGCTGGTTGTACAGCACAGCCTGCTCCTCTGTGAATGCACTGGCTAGCTTCTCATAGATAGTTCTGCAAGCAAAGAGATGGCAAGACATTCTTAAAATATGGAAGCAGTATTTTAAGAAAAGAAAACTCAGGAGGACCATGTGGTCAGAAGCAAAATACAGCACTTTGAGGATATTTGCTGAGCACCAGAGGGACATGGCATATTCTAAGAACAAAAGGAAGAAAGAAAATGTCCTAACTTCTGTGAAGCCAGTAACAGGGTTTGCAGCCTGGCTGTGGCTGTGACTGCTGCTAGCCGCCATCTCTGGACCAGAGGACTCACTTGCATTTGTTGAAAGCCTCAATGGCGGCTTTCCATTCTTGATGTTCAAAGCGCAACATTCCTGAGAGGTAAGCTGTGTAGGCCTGCGAGAGAATGGAAAGAACCAATAAGCAAGGAGCTTTTCAGGTTTGTTTTGTTGCTACGGAAGGAACCCAGACTTCTGTGTATACTAGACAGGTGCTCAACCACTGAGCTTCATGCTTAGCCTACAAAGACCAATGTTCTGGCCCCATGCTCACGATGGCTTCTAACTATGGTGGCTCGTGCTTGGTGGCTCTCTCTCTCCCTCTTTTCTAGAGATGTGCAGCTTCTCACTGTGCAGCTCTAGCTGGCCTAGAAATCACTATGAAGACCAAGCTGGCCTTGAACTCACAAGAGTTCCACCTGCCTCTGCCTCCTGGGTGCTGGAGGAGTGGAAGGGATGTGCCTCCCTGCTCTGGATTCACATTGGCTTTTCTTTCTTATTCAAATGTGTGGGTGTTTTGCCAGCATACATGTCTGTGTACTGAATGTGTGCCTGGTGCCCAGAGACAGCATCATAGCTCCTGGAACAGGAGTTCCAGACAGCTATGAGCTGCCATGTTGGGGCTGGGAAATGAACCCAGGACCTCCGGAAGAGCAGCCAATGCTCTAACCACTGACCCATCTCTCCAGCACCATCAAGTTGACTTTTAAAGAGAAAAACTTACTAAGATGATAAAGTGTGATATATAGATAGCTTTTACGGTTCACTTCTTCCCAGGAAAGAACTTCAAAAAAAGGACACACAGGGCATAGCTCAGGGCACAGCTCAGGCAGAGCATCGTAGTCCAGAGGACATGTGTTCATTTGACTTAACTGGCTTCTAGACTATCACATAAGCACCTGAGGTTCAGCACTGGGCCGTGGAGATGCCCAGAAGGTAAATGTTAGAGAGGCTCAGTTTGATCCCTGGAACCCAAGTCCCAACCGTTTTCTTCCACAAACGTGTCACCCCACAGCCACACTCACATCTCAGATATAGTAGTCATTTTTGTTAAATTTCAACACTGCCAGGCATGACAGTGCACACCTTAAAGTCCTGGAGCATTCAAGACACTGAGGCAGGAGAGTGTGAATCTGGTTCCAGCCTGGGTGGAAAACCGTACTCTCTCTCCTACATGATTATAACCTTGGCACTTGTTTAGGCTTGGCTGTATGGCTGAGTCAGGTTAAGCCTGAACTATATAAGGCCCAGTTTAAAAAAACAAAAGTAGACCCGGAGGGATGGCTCAGCAGTTAAGAGAGTTAAGACAACTGGCTATTCTTCCAGAGGACCCAGGTTCAATTCCTCACACATATGGCAGCTCACAACTGTCTGTAACTCAGAACCAACATTCTCTTCTGACCTCCAGGAGTACCAATCACCTGATTTCAAATCCCAGCAACCACATGGTGACTCACAACCACCTGTAATGGGATCTGATGCCTTCTTCTGGTGTGCATATATAAAATAAATAAATAAATCTTTAAAAAAAATTAAAAACAAAATCAAGTTGAATATAAGTTTTACTATCTCTTACCTCCAGCATGTACATAGAGTGTAGACATGCAGGCAAAAAGCTACACATAAGATAACAAAAATATTGAGCATAACCTATATTATATTTCACCTCTAAAAAAAAAATCATTGCCAAAAATATTCCTGGGAGTTTTCCCAGATATAAAATATAAACTTTTCTACCTACACACTAAAGGAAGCCTGGTTTTTATTAAAAGCTAGAACTAGTAAAAAACAAAAACCCGAAAAATAAGATACACTTAGCCCTTCAAAGAAAGATGAGAACTATAGCTCAGTGGTAGAGTTTGTGCCTAGTAAGGAACTGCTCTGTTTAGCTGCGTTTGTTTTGAAGTCATGTGTCTAATTCCACAGTGAGGTAAGACAGTGACCTGAGCCTCTAGCTTGGTCTTGGCATCCACTCGGTTGCTCTCACACAAGCGTTCCAATTCCTCGGCGTGCTTCACGGCTTTGCGAAGGCGAGACAGCAAGTGAAACCGTTTCCGGGGCTCGGTGTTGGCTTCCTGTTTGAGCTGCATGGCATAGCTCCAAGCTCTTTCTGCATCCATCAGAACCAGCAGCAAGTATCTATACCAGAGAGCTGGGAGAGTCAACAAAGGCCAGGGTACCGGACCCAATGCATACTGAGGTACAATGTGCTCTCTTAGCTTTTCTCCTTCCTCCTGCCCCTCCCTCAGGACTCCTCACAGAACAACACCCTCCAGGGCTATACCTCACAAGTCTAGTCACTAGAGGGCATATCTCACTGAAAAGTCTCTACCACCTCAGATTAGGCCACCCCAGGAGCAGAATACAGTCAGAAACAAGTGCTTAAGTGGTAGGAGGCTCTGTTGGGCATGGTGGCACTCCCATGGCTGAGGCAGGAGGATCTTAACTTCCAGGAAAGACTGGGCTACAGAGTGAGATCCTATTTCAAAGCAAGCAAACATCCAAACACCTCAGAGACAGTTACGTAGAGGACGGTTGAACCGCTGTACCACAGGCTACACTAAAGGACTGTGCCTTCACTCACTAGCTGTGTGACTGGGGAGCACCGATCTTTCTGCACCTCACTCTGCACTAATGTACACAGCCCTGCCCACAGCCAGCACTTCCTCAGGAGACTTTAAACTGTGGTCTCATTCCTTTTTCTCCTCTTTCTTCTAATGGAAATTAAACTCAGAGTCAGACTCATGGACGCTGGCCAAGTGCTGGCTGCCCAGCCACTAGTTTGTTTGTTTGTTTGTTTTTGAGGCAGAAGCTTATCAAGTGCCCAGGCTGGCCTTCGCACTCTGCTGCCCATGAAAGTCTTCAATCTCAGATCCTTCTGCCTCAGCCTTCCAAATAGCTGAGACTACAGGCCTGCTCCATCAGCCCTGTTAATCTTTTTTTTTTTTTTTATTATTCTTTTTGGTTTTTTGAGACAGGGTTTCTCTGTGTAGCCCTGGCTATCCTGGAACTCACTCTGTAGACCAGGCTGGCCTCAAACTCAGAAATCCACCTGCCTCTGCCTCCCAAGTGCTGGGATTGAAGGCATGTGCCACCACCGCCCGGCCCCACTTTACTTTTTGAGACAGATCTCTTGGCGAAGCTGAAGCTCATCATCTTGGCTAGACTGGCCATGCAGCAAACCCCAGGGATAATGTTGTTTCTACCTCCCCAGTGCTGGGTCACGACCCAGCTTTTTACTGTGGTGCTGGGGATCCAAACTCCAAGTCCACATTTGAACGGAAGCACTCTACCAACGAGCTCTGTCTCCAGCCACAAAATGTAATTCATACAAACAGACGGCAGGGAACCATCTGGTCCACACCCAGGGCCTAGGGACGGGTTTCCTGGGGACACTCGGTGCATATTATGTCACAGACTGATCTTTTCTTGGTGGGAGAGGGGAGCAATTTGAGATAGGGTTTCTAAGAGCTCCTGCTCAGCGCCCTCTTCTGGTGTATCTGAAGACAGCTACAGTGTGCTCATACAACACAAGATAAATAAACAAATCTTACAAATATTTAAAGAAAAGAGCTCCTGTTGCCCTCAGTTACTAAGTAGCCAAGGATGACCCTGAGTTCTGGGTCCTCCTGCCTCCATCTCCCAAGCACTGGGAGCACAGGTGTGTATGCTGGCACATCCATTTTTTGTGCTCCGGTAGGTCACAGCCAGGCTTTTGTGTATGTGAGACAGTTCTCGCATGCTGAACTACACCCCAACCCCAGCACAGCTGTTGAGCAAGCTACTGATGTCTCTTCATCTATAAGTGCAGCCACCCAACAGAGCTGCTCAGAGGGCACAGCAGAGAATTCAGGGGCTGGGTGTGAGAAGGCGGACTTAGAGCCTGCACCTGTTGTCAGTCAGGAGCTCCTCGGTCACTTTCTTCCCAGTGAACTTGTGTCTGTTTCCCATCTTAAAGTTGAGTGTTTTCCGGAGGCGTCTTTGTCTTCGAGAACAGTAGCCCCTGTGATGAAATACAAAATGAGATCCATCAGGCAGGCGGCTAGTGCTCTGGACACAATACTCTACAATAAAGTAAGTTCAGAGGGCTATTCCTGGTGACTACTGACATCACCTCAGTTACCTAACAGCCAAAGTGACTGCTGGACAGAAAGCAGTTCCTACACAGCTATAAATTATCTAATATGACATAAAATGATCCTATTTTCCCGCTTCTTGGTTTTCTGATAGGGTCTAACACTATAATACAAGCAAGCCTGGAACTCATAAGATAGCCCAGGGTAGACCTCAGATTTCAAGGCAATCCGCCTGCCTCCATTTACCAAGTGCTAGGATTACATGTGTGAGCCGCACGTCTTGCTTCAAATATTTAAATATTGCCCCATTATCACAGTTTTTTAAAAGATTCTTTTTTTTTTCTTAAATTTTTTTACGTGTATGAGTGTTTTGCCTACATGTATGCCTGTCCATCACTGTGTGCCTGGTCCGCTCAGTGGCCAAAAAAGGGGTGTCAGATCCCTTGGAGTTAAAGAGTTAGTTGTGGGCCCGGCGGTGGTGGCACACGCCTTTAATCCCAGCACCTGGGAGGCAGAGGCAGGCGGATTCTGAGTTCCAGGCAAGCGGATTTCTGAGTTCGAGGCCAGCCTGGTCTACAGAGTGAGTTCCAGGACAGCCAAGGCTACACAGAGAAACCCTGTCTCAAAAAAACAAAAAAAAAAAAAGAGCTAAAAAAAAAAAAAAAAAAAAAAGTTAGTTGTGAGCCATCATGTGGATAGTGGGACTCAAGCCTGAGTCCTCTGGTAGGGCAGTCAGTACTCTTAACTGCTGAGCCACCTCTCCAGCCCCACAATCACAGTCTTAAAGCTTCCAGGTCACAGACTACTAGACACAGAGACAGGCACGGCAGTGCACACACGACACTCAGAGATGGAGGCACGGCAGTGCACACACAGCACTCAGAGATGGAGGCACGGCAGTGCACACACAATACTCAGAGATGGAGGCAGGAAGAGCAGGGGTTCAAGGTAAATCTTGTCTACAAAATCAGCTTGAGCTATGAGACGCTGTCTCAGAAAAGCATAAACAAATAAATTAGGAAAGTCTAAATCTGAAATCTATCAAAATGTCCACGGTACTTGCTTATCTCTGGGTCTCTAACAAAAAAGATTCATTCATTTTGGTTCCATTGTTGTAACAGTTTATAAATCTGTATGCTATGTGGAACTCAAAAAAATAAGGAAAGGTAGAGCCAGTCACGTGCCTTGGAAAAAATACCAATTAAGGGGTGTGTCACTACAACCTTTGCCTGAAGTGAAGGAGATGGACACTCACTACGTAGCACTAGAGTACAGTTCAACTTTTGCTGCTGGAAGAAAAAGAAAAGAGAGCATGAGAGACAGTCTCTGTGGAGTGTGGCCTGCAGGAGGAGAGACAGTCTCTGTGGAGTGTGGCCTGCAGGAGAGACAGTCTCTGTGGAGGTGTGGCCTGCAGGAGGAGAGACAGTCTCTGTGAAGTGTGGCCTGCAGGAGGAGAGACAGTCTCTGTGAAGTGTGGCCTGCAGGAGAGACAGTCTCTGTGAAGTGTGGCCTGCAGGAGAGACAGTTTCTGTGGAGTGTGGCCTGCAGGAGGAGAGACAGTCTCTGTGGAGTGTGGCCTGCAGGAGGAGAGACAGTCTCTGTGAAGTGTGGCCTGCAGGAGAGACAGTCTCTGTGAAGTGTGGCCTGCAGGAGAGACAGTTTCTGTGGAGTGTGGCCTGCAGGAGGAGAGACAGTCTCTGTGGAGTGT
>JADRCC010567442.1:0-11406 GCA_019843855.1 Hylomyscus alleni
GTTCAATACCTAGCACCCACATGGTGGCTTACAAGCACCTATAACTCCAGTTCCAGGGGATCTAATGCCCTCTTCTGGCCTCCATGGGCACTGTACACACATATATACGTGCAGGTTAAACATCCATACATGTAACATAAAATAATTTTTAAAACTGATCTAATTGATCACCCACCTCCAAAGATCTGTCCTGGGAATTAAGTGGCATCCTTTAAGAAGGGGATCGGTGGGTCACAGGTCATCTACATGCCTGGTTCTTTGTGGAGGGGTCTCTCTGCTCACACCATGCCATCCACGGTCCTTTCTTAATCTTCACAGAGCTGCTGGGTGGGGCTACATCAGGGCATGGTTCTACTCAATCAGGAACTCCACGTGTTTGAGCCTCAACTTCTCTTCCTTGAACAGGCTCTTCCTCCTAAGTCCCTGCCTTGGCCAATAGTGTCCATTTACTCAAGGCAGGGATCTTTCTGGCCTTGGGTCCCACCAGATCCAGATCTGTCTGTTGCTTACGCCTGATTCATCCATCTCATCTCTGTTGGAGCTGCTCCTGCCTTCGGAGCAGCCTGCTCACCCTCCCTGATCTGCAGTCACTTGCTCTCTCCCCTAGTCCTGCTCTACCCTGGCCACTTCAACTGCTCCTGGTTTCCTACAGCGATGTAGTTTATCAGACGAAACCACAGAGTAGGTGGTCCCTTACGAATGACTCCTCTGGCCTTGACTGCTGGCCTCACCGTTGTCCCACAGTACCCTGGCCTGCCAAGTGGGGTGATCTTTCAGATTCTCTGTATACCTTAAATTCTGAGCCTTGGCTCACCTATGATCGTAGGATTTCTCTGACTGCCTCCCAGGAGCATCTGCCTGGGGTGTCCTCTGTATTGCCTGTGACCCTGTTTGCTTTCAGTGCCTCTGTTGAATTGCAGCCTCCTAGGGCCCATGTCATCTTTCTCTGTGTGCCGACTGTAGGCGGTCAAATGTCTTTGGCCCCAAGAACAGATGAGAGGGAACACTGCCTGTTAGGAACAGGATTTGAGTAAGATGCTAGGGTCCCTCCTAAGAGGGCTTCTCGGGGTGAGTTCTAAGAAACAGGAAAGGCAGGGTTTGAAGATTGCATACTTCTACCAGTACTGGGCTAGCTCCCCAACCCCAACACCCAGTTGAAAGAAGTTTGGGCTCAGGGTTTAGACCCTTGCCATTCCTTCTTCCTGGAATGCTGTTCCTGGGGCTCACTGTCTTCTTTCTGTCTGGGCCTTAGCTTATGACTGATCCCTGCTGGATCACCATCGCTGATTCCTAACTCCAATCTGATGACATCACTTTGGTTTTGTTTTTTTGTTGTTTTTTGGTTTTTTGTTTGTTTGTTTGTTTTAGCAGACTTCAAGACTTAATTTGCCAGCTACCTGGTTAGTCACTTAACTGTCCCCTGACATGAATATAGGGCCTGTTTGCTCAGTTTCCTGTGGTGTCACCTGCATCTGGAAAGGTGCCTGCCACATGTGTTTTTGGACAGCATAAGGCCCTTCTGCCTAAGAGACAAAGTTTGGGCTCAAGTGGGCCTGCAAATGACTGCTACCACTGAGGCAAGATGAGATCAAACGGGCTTTGAGGAAGCGGATGACAACTGTGGGTTTTCAGGCACACAGCAAGTCCCATGTGGCACAAGCGAAGTGATGTCACGCAGCAGAGCAGATTGGAAGTTATAAGCAACAAACAGACTCTGATATCAAGGGATAATCTTTGATCCTGGGTCAGAATCTTTGCCCTCCTGATCTCTTGGGAAGACCAGGGAGCTGCTTGCGAGGTAGAAACCCGGATGGTTCCGTCACCAGGTACCAAATGCAAGCCTCTAATGGAGCTTTCGGGGGCTGCACTTGATGTATAAATCTGAGCACAGGCCTTGCATCTGTGCCATGCTGTGCTAGAGCCAGGCATTCCCAAAGTCCTGGGCTGTAAGAGCAAGGTTCTCCATGACATCATTTACAACTGCCTCTATCCCCGTTGTCCAGTGACTCCCACCCAGGCATGCCTGGGGCCTTGAGGGAAGATGATGGCAGTCGGCCAGACTCCTCTGCAAAGGGACTTGCCCAGCATAGTCTCCCTGTCTGGGCCACACTGCCAGCTGTCCCCATCTCTCCTTCCCCTGCCCCACCTGAAGCACCATGGTCTGGTCTACACTCCTGTCTGAGGGTCTTCTGTGTCCCCCATGCAGGGCTCTGGAGTCGACAGACTTCTCTGAAAGAACTCCAGTGGATCGTCCAGAGAGATGCTAAGACGCGGCATCAGGTGTAGAGGACTCCTTCCTCAGGGGGCAGGCATAGGCTCTGCACAAACACGAAGCTTAGAGGAGCCAGAGGTGCTAGACTCAGGGTTCACTCGCTGGGGCCTGTTTGCTTCATGGAAGCCAAAGAAATTATTTCATGGGAATTTGGTGCCAGGTAGAACTCAGGCTGAGGGTACAGCGGGGGTCAGTTGGGTGCCCCCACACATCCCTTTACACCTGGGCTCTCCAAGCTGGTACTTGGGGGCAGGCCTGATGGGAACAACACAAGACACTTCTATAATGGTAATGACTGCCTGTCTCCTGACTTCACCCTCTTCCTTGCTTCTGGGAGTAGACATCAGGGGTGGCCTATTATTGTTAGAGAAGTCTGTGGCATGGGATGAGAGGCCCATAGGGTGGGGTCCACAATGGCAAAGGTCTGAAGGTCCTAGGGCTCCTGAAAGAGGGGTCTATTCAGTTTTTCTCTGGTCCCTGTCCCCAATAAGAGTACCGAATGTCCATGACCCCTGTGACCTTAGCATTGGAAAAGGCACAACTCAGAACATTCAGGGGATCAGGGGGAGGGGAGGGTCACAATCACCAAGAACAATTGCAGCCAGTACTTTCTGTACTCCAGGCTCAGGGGAGTCATGGAGTGGGTACAGAACTCAAATGAAGGGTCCCAAATGAGCTCACAGGGAAAGAAGACAGTGTGAACTGGGTCAAGGTCCTGATGCGGTTGCCGTAGTTCCAGTTTCTTATATGAGAGAAACAAGATATGTTCTTGCTTCCCCCACCCCACCCCCAGGAAGAAGAGAGGCAAGGAGAGGTTCTGCTGGGGGCCTGGGTTCTTGCCTCCCCCTGTCCCTTGCCAAGACGTCTCTGGTGAGCCAGCCTGCTGGGCTGCTGCTCAGCCACCCTGTCCACTGATATCTGGTCCTGGAATCTCCCTGACCCCTTATTCTGGAGGCTATGGACAATGACCAGTTGAGAGATGAGGGAAGTTGCTATATTTAGCCTGATGAACCCTTGCTCAAATGGCCATGACCTGGATGGGTCACTCATGTCAGTCTCCATGGGAGGGTGGGTCTTTATCCTCCTCCACACTAGCTTCTTCAGGTCAAGTGGGCAAAACATGTTGGGACCATGTAGCTATGGAGACAGGGCTGAGTGACAGGAGGGGAGGTAGGGAAAGCGGCAGGCCTAATCTATAAGGGCTGGGGACGAGACTGTCTTGGGTGATAATAACGAAGCCTGTTAAGCAGCACTCACATGCCAGGACCTGTTCTAACCACACACATACACCAGATCTTCAGGAATGGAAGCCCTGCGCAGTAAGCGCCCTCGCACACTGCAGATGAGTAAGCCAAGGCACAGAGGGGGATGTGCTGCTTTCTGGAGTCACACAGCCAAGTGACGGAGGTGAAGCACGTGTGCAGAGAGTCTAAGTGGGGACCCCACAGTCTCAACCACTGTGCCACAGTGGAGAGGGAGAGACATCCGCATGCGTTTGTTGGATCCTGCCCACAACTGTACATTGTCCCTGCAGGCCTGGGCACAGTATGACTTTGGCTGAGAGCTATCAGGGCTGGAAGGGCAGAGGAGGGAAGGAATGAAATCGTTGCATAATTCCTATGTACCAGGATGTGTGAGAGGTCACTTCACAGAGACCTAACAGTTCTGAAAGGGGAGGGACCGGCCCCTGCTCACAGGAGGGGCAATGGAGACTGAATTTAGGGATGTGCTAACAAAGGTTCGGGCTTGTGTGACTTGAAAGCTCTTTGGTTTCCCCTGGTGTCCCCAGAAAGGTTGCAGAGCGTGGCACATACCAGGGACTCGCCCAAGGCTTTATTGTTCAGTCCCATCTGCTGTGCTGGTGGGAGGGAGACAGAATTGGCAGGGAACAGAGTGTCCAGAAAGGGACCTGAGCCCTAACCGTGGAGAGAGGGCAAGCTCTGGGGTGGGGCAAATGCCAGGAATCTGTTTTATTTTCTCTGTTCCTTACTGGGAGCTCTCTTACACATCAACATCAGGAGCTTGGTGTTGAAGGTCCCTCTGTTCCTCAGAGTAGGTGACCCAGCCAAGTAACCTGGCCACTAGATCCCCAGATTGTTCTAGAACAACCTGGTTCTGACCCTCTGAAAGCAAGGCCAGAGCAGAGCCCTACCGAAGGCCCAGCTTCCCCAGAGGGTGAAGCAGAGTGGGCCACTGGTTGCAGGCATCAGCTGGACGTTCTGGCCCTATAAAAAGACAAATACCCCGGCTGCCAGAAGCTTAGCCTCCAGTCAGCGGAGGACGCTGGGTGGCAACCTGAACCCCAGGAATGTGGCAGAGGCCTGGAGTGTCCTAGGATGGTGTAGGGTTGGCTGCTCTGGAGTGGAGAAGGGACTGAATGGGTGGCAGTCTGGAGAGTAACTCACAGAGTCCATGTAGGAGGCAAAATCGCCTATGATTGTTAGGAAAGGCCATGCAGAACTTAGAAGCAGGGTGCCAGACCATTGTAATGTCAAGGTGGAATTTTACTAAATTTTAACATTGATTATTTTGTTTGTTTGTTTAGTTAGTTATCGGAGGAGGATGAGTGTGCCGTTGTATGAGTGTAGAGGCCAGAGGACAGCTTGTGGGAATTGATCCTCTCCTTTTACCATGTGGGTTCTGGGCATCTGACTCGGGGCGTCGGGCCTGGCAGCAGGCACCCCTACTCATTGAGACATCTGGCCAGACACACAATGGAATATTTTATAAGTTATTTAACTGTCTAAGACAAGGTCTCTCAATCTCAGCCCTAACTGACAGTGGGGTCAGATATAATTATGGCTGTCCCATTACCATGTGTACACGTGTACCCGTACATGCATCTATTCCTCTATTCCATGGTTCTAGACATTGCAAATGTCCCTTGATAGGCAGGAACGCTCCTTTTGTCCCTCTTTTGGAAACCACTACCTTGAGGGGCGTTCCCATGTCTCATTCTCACTACTGGGTCCTGAGAGATGGGCTATGTAGAGACATAGCCCCCGGGGTTAGCTTTCTTGCCCATACATAGACTGTGTATAAGCCATTAGTCCTATTGTGTCCTTTCTCTGCTGTCATTAACCATCTTCCTCCAGTTCTCTGTGAACCAACCTCACCCTCCTGCTCATTCTCCTGAGTGGGTTCAACTCTGACAACGTGCTCTTTCTCAATCAGTTACGGTTCACTCTGTGAACGTCATACTTTGACCTGGAATTGCTTTGACAGAAGAGATTATAGCAAAAGCAATTTGCTTATAATTGGTAATTAAGGACTCTGATCATCATGGATGGTTCTCACGGGTCCCCTAAGGTCAGCCAAAAATACAGTCATGGTCCTCTCGAAAAGTGCCTTTGAAGCCAGGCCAGGGGCAGCCCCCTTTCAAAACTTGGGTTTGGGGCAAGACAGGAGAGTTTGGGGCTGAGCCAGACACATCCCCCACCCCCACCCTGTGCCAAGACACAGCAAGGTTCTCTCCTGGGTAAGTCAGTCTTGGATGCTAGACCAGATACTTCAAGTATCTTCTCTGGCCTGAGCAACAGTTTCACAGTCAGGAGAAGCAGGATTACAGTGAGAGGCCAGAGCTCTGATTGCTTCCTCCTCTACCCTCTCTCTTCCAGTGCTGACTGGTCTGCAAAGGGCACAGGCATGGTCAGGAGCCAGTTGGGGCAGGTGGTGATTCAGCCTCTTTGTATCTAACTGAGATGATGCTAACTGTGTCATCTGTGTATATATGTATATATGAACTGTACTGTTTAGAATGGAGCCTTCTGCAAACACTCAGTGTTACTGTCACCCGTGAGGAAGTTTGGTCTGACACGCTGGATAGAGTGGAGCCCTCCACAAACACTCCATGTTGCTGTTGCCCATGATGATGATGGGGAACCAGGAAGGTTGGTCGGACACACTGGGGTCTCAAAGAGAGATGAAGGGCTAAAGTGAACAAGTACAGATTTATTTCCCCCCATTACCAGGGATCGAGCCTAGGATCTTATGGATGCTGGTCAAGCATATTGTCATTGAACTACATTCCCTCAATGGAAGGAAGGATTTTTTTTTTATCTGACATAATCATTTGGCACAGTCACTGGGGATTATATCCTTGGATTCTAGAATAACCTAAGGATCTAGTGGCCAGGGGCTGCCTGGCTGGGTCACCCGTTCTGAGGAACATGAAGCTCCTAATGTTCATGTATAGGCGCTACAGTCCAGAAGATCTTCATCCACACAGAAACCTCTCTCAGGTACGCCAGGTTATTCCACCATAGCAAGGATGCTTAAGGAATGCGGAGATCATACATTATGTCCAAGAGCACATCTCCATGGAGGGATTAGCACTCAAGAGTATCCATTCTAGTCCAGAACCATTGCCCCAACCACCACGCTATACTGCTCCTCCAGTGTGGCTGGTTTTAGAACCCACACCTCTATCCATCACTGGGTCATACGGCTTTCTAGGACACAGTACCAACAGTCTGGCCTTCATCTTGCTAATTCTTGATCTATTGTGTATTCCCATAACTCCTTGCCCTATCTGGGCCTCAGTTTCCTCTTCTGCTTGGGAAGGCCCTGCGGTTCCCCTGCTGATAAACAATAGGCAGAACAAGAAGGGTACTCCAGGCCCAAATACAGGTCTGGTACCCTCATGGAATGCTAGAGAAGAGAGGGAGAGAATTTGGAGGGGACAGTCACAGTCACAGTCTAACACTCAGACTTGGCTTGTGCAAGGCTCTAACAGGAAGCCATTTTTTCCTGCTCCAGATCCTAGCCGGTCTGGCACATGCCACAGCAGGATACTTTTGTCACCAAATACTCTGCCTTGCAAAACCAGTTGTCCAAGGTGTAGACACAGGCACCTGTAACCCAAATGGTTGATTTTGGAATTACCTTACTCCCCAAGCTGCCTTTCTGAGTGACACTACCACCTGTCTGTCCCCTGCTTTGAAACCCCAGCACCGTTTTTTGCCTTCCCTGAGCTCTGTCTCTACAGCCCCCCCCCCCTTCAGTGAGTCACCTTCAGTAGTCAGCAAGTCCCATCTGGTCCACTTCATAAATCTTTCTCAAGGCCACCCTCTTGTCTGTCTCCATCCCCAGGGCCTGTTTCAGTTCCTGCAGGGGCAGCGTTGTGAGCCTTTCCTAGATCCCATCCCACCCCTCATGAGGGTCTGAGAAGTTTTTAAAAAATACTGCCCTGATGGGGTGGAGAGATGACTCAGAGATTAACAGCACTAGATGTTCTTCTAGAGGGTCTGGGTTCAATTCCCAGGATCCACATGGCTGCTTACAACCCTTTCCACATGGAATAAAAATAAATATGTTTTTTTAAAAAAATGCAAAACCCCTTTGCCCTTGCAGTTCCTTCAACCCAGCCCCTCTTTCTGCAGAGCCTTCCTGTAGTACCATGAAGGCATAATCCCACCCCACTCCTCACCCCTCACCAAACACCTGGGGTATCACTTAGGGTGGGAACAGAGATTAGGATGCCATTCATATGAAAATGGAAGATGGAAGTAGGAAGTCCCAACTCATAAAGATGCTAAAACAAAACAGAAACTATTTGTCTTTTTGCACATCATTTTTAATGGCCACGGCTATGTCATTACCTGTCACTGGACTATTGTATGTGTAAGGTCAGACCTTCCGCTAATACTTCTCCTACTATTCTCACTAACAGTCACCATCCTGTGACCCAGATAGATATGAAGAAGGGGGGCCAGGCACTTCTCTACAACACAAACCTGCTACTGCAAACCATGGTGAACAAGCAAAACCGAAGGACATCTAGCCCTCCACTCCAAGAAACACTGTGTCCCTAGCTGAGGGCTGTGCCTTAGACTCTCAGATCTGCAGAGCAGCCCACTGTGTGGGCTACGGCAGAGTCAGACAAATAGGGGGACATCTATGCCATCTTTCTCACTCCCAGGCTTCTGCCAGGGAGCCCAGGGCCCTAGGGAGAGAAGAATCTAAGAGCCTGTGCTTAGAGTTAGTAGTGGCAGAATTCAAGAGTCTATAGGGGCCAAATCTCCAAGCTGCCAGGGTCACTGTCCCAGGGGATTCTACTTACAAAACACAATTCAAAGATGAAAAGAAAATTTCAATGCCATGACCCAGAGCATACATTCCAAGGGCTGGTACAGATTTGTGGCCGCAAGGCTGGTCCTGCCTGCATCCGTCAGGCCTTGGGTTAAATATTCTAACTTTTGGAGAGCCTCTCTGACCCCAAGACTAGTCTACATTCTCTTCCTCAGACCTCACATGTTGCTCATTTCATTTTTAAGTACACATTTAACTGGTTAAATTGTAATTAGCTGTTTAATTGGCTTAATTAATTGAGCTCTGTGAAGATGCGTACTGTCTTCTCGGTTCCCAATGACATCTGGGGAGTATTTCCAGGCACTGAATATGTATTTATAAAATTAATAAGAAAACTAACTGAGATTTCATCCTAGAGTCTCCCCCTTTAACAGATAAGTGTTGTAGACAACCGGAACATTGCCAACTTTCTGTAGGCTCAAAGTAACCGTAAGGATAGGGAGAGATAAATGCCTAATCCACTTTCCTTCTGCTCTGTCTCTGCTCGTCGTTCTCTTCTACATGTTGGGGAGATGAATTATGATGAAAAAGTGGTGCTGTGGAGACCCCAGGAGGGTGAGGGGACCTCAGGATGGTGAGGGGACCCCAGGATGGTGAGGGGACCTCAGGATGGTGAGGGGACCCCAGGATGCTGAGGGGACCTTGGGATGCTGAGGGGACCTCAGGATGGTGAGAGGACCACAGGATGGTGAAGGGAACCCCAGGATGCTGAGGGGACCCCAGAATGGTGAGGGGACCCCAGGATGTCGAGGGGACCTCAGGATGGTGAGAAGGCCTTAGGCAAAAGCAGCCTTTGACCCTGAGTATGGCCTCTCCTCTTGGAACTTCACAATAGAGAGTCAGATTATAGCTCTTCCCAGGTGGTTAGTGTCTCCTGGAGTGCTGACTTGCCTGGTGATGCTGGCCAGCTTGCCCTCTTCTAGGGTACTCGCTATGGTATGTCTCTGAGTGCCAGGTTTGACTGAAGCTCTGCAGCTCCAGTCCACAGACTAAAGGGAAACTCCACAGTGCTGTTCAGTAAACCATTTTGTTTTCAAGTTGGAAGACCATGTAATCACTAAGTTGTGATGTGACGCCCTTAAAAGCAAGTGTGTGTGTGTGTGTGTGTGTGTGTGTGTGTGTGCGTGCATTCATGCACACACATGTGTGCTCATGTGGGTATGTACATGTTCATGCATGTGTAGGTGCATGTGTACATGTGTGTAGCATGTGGAAGCCAGAGGACAACCTGGGGAGGTATCATTCTCCAGGAGCTGTCCACCTTGTTTTTTGAGCTAGAGTCTCTCACTAGGAACTAGGGTTCACTGATTCCACTAGGAAAGCTGGCCAGTAAGCCCTGGGGACCCCATTCATTTCCACCTTCCCAGGGCTAGGATCATAAGCACACGCTACCAAAAGCATTCGGTTTCCTAAAGTGCACATGGAATCAAATTATGAAGTCATGAAGCACGGGGTAGGCCGAGAATTCTCCCTAAGTCCATGGACATGGGTAGTTGAGCCTCTTTTGTAGAAGGCCGCAGTGGCACACAGCAGCATCTCTGGCAGCAGAAGCTGTACTGGCCCTGCCTTCATTGAGTCCCACTCCCCTTCCATTCCAGGAACTCGGTTATTTCCACTCCCAGAAAGCACACATTTAGCTCCCAGCTTCTCCCCAAATCAGAATAGATTGCCATGGAAACCAGCCTGAGAAGAGGCAGAGATGCGTACTCTGGCCCTGGATGTATGCAGATGGGCCTCCTCTCTCCAAACTCTGTGGTTTCGGTGCAGAGAGAAGCCCTGTAGTATGGGAGTATGGGACTCCATTTTCCTATCCTGGTGTGTGCGTGTGCGTGTGCGTGTGCGTGTGCGTGTGTGCGCATGCGCGTGCACGCGCATGTGTTAGTAGAAGGGTAGCTCTTTGTTTCTCAGTGGACTTCTCTAGAAGTTTGCCACCCTGTGGATCCGTCTAACAGAAGGGCAAGATCCAGGGGCTGGAGAGATGGCTCAGTGCTTAAGAGTGAGTACTGCTCTTGCAAGGGACCTAGGCTCAGTTCCCAGCACCCACATTTATTTTTTAGGTGTACATCAGAGCAAGACAGGAAGACCAGAGTATGAGATCCTGTTGGAAGTGGATATGAGTGCTACCCTGCGTGATGTACCTAGAACTTTCGGGTGTTTTTTTTTTTTTTATTTCTATCAACTATCTATCTATCTATCTATCTATCTATCTATCTATCTATCTATTTATCTATTTCTTTTCAGAGATCTAATATTATACCATGGACACTGTGAAGATTCAAGAATTCAAAGATGAAGGCCACTCAATGCAGAATTTGCTGTGTTGCTGGTGAAGGACAGGGCAGAGTGGCACTGTAGGCCTGTAATGCCCTTTCTGCAGATTTCTCTATCATCTGCCCCTGGCAGCTCCGTGTGGGCAACCTTCTGGATTCTACCCAGGGAAGGAGGCTAGTGCTCGGCATCCCTGCTTCACCTCGCTGAGGCCCAGCTTTCACATCTGTCTTGGTACCACTTTTGGGAAATGCCCCACGAGTTTGCGCCCGCTGGGTGCTTGGCATCGTGAGTGTTGACTGACAGGAATCATGGAACGGGGCTGAACACATTTAGTCCGGGAAGCCTCAGGGCCACTTAGTAGCTTGGCGGTGAGGACATCAGTCTGCACTGTGAGGGAGCCATGACAGCAGCATCTCCCACCAAAACCAAGTGCAAGGTGACTCCCAGACTAGAGCTGCAAAGCTCGAGAGAAAGGGTGGGAAGGCTGGCTTACCAGGCCGAGGTTCAGAGCGTTGTTGTCGTCCTCTGGCATGGGCAGGTACACTGCCAGGGCCACACAGTTGGCAAAGATGGTGAGCAAGATGATGGTCTCGAAGGGTCTGGAACCAGGGTTAAGGAGAGCCCTCGAGAGATCTGTGGGATTTGTGGGGTCGAGCGCAAGAAACTCCTAAAGGCCAGTCTGGACAATCACAATAATGCTAAGAGATAATCAGGCCACACAATGATTTGTGGGGGCTTGTACCCCAAAATGGCTCGGCGGCTGAAGGGGGACA
>JADRCC010567445.1:7796-23457 GCA_019843855.1 Hylomyscus alleni
CTATAGTTTAGTCTCCCAGAGTCCCATGTGTTATATAGCAGAAAGCCAGAGTCTCATAAAAGAATGGGTCCTGTTGTGCAGGCTTTACGCTGCAGATGGACAGCATCACGGCAGAGCCAGATACGATGAGCCCCCACCTCCATGTCCCCTGGGATCTGGATATGGCTAGCCTCTCTGGACAGATAAAGTCTCCTACCAAGGAAGGTGGCTTTGCCCATTCCCTCGTACTCCCCAGAGACCCAGAAAGTGAACAGGACCCTGCCTGCGAGAATCCCTGCCCCAGTGTGGGCCCAGCATTAGTGGCGACTCGATGGCATGCTCCAAGGGGCCGGAGCCAGAACCACCCTAGCACCGGGACTGGAACGATTCGAGGCGGCTGCTGCGACGTGTGTGGCAAGGTGTTCAGCCAGCGAAGCAATCTGCTGCGGCACCAGAAGATCCACACAGGCGAGAGACCATTCGTGTGTGGCGAGTGTGGCCGCAGCTTCAGCCGCAGCTCTCACCTGCTGCGCCACCAGCTCACGCATACTGAGGAACGGCCTTTCGTGTGCCGCGACTGTGGCCAGGGCTTCGTGCGCAGTGCCCGCCTGGAGGAGCACCGGCGTGTGCACACGGGCGAGCAGCCGTTCCGCTGCGCAGAGTGCGGTCAGAGCTTTCGGCAGCGCTCCAACCTACTGCAGCACCAGCGCATCCACGGCGACCCGCCCGGTCCGGCGCCGCCCATCCTGCCCCTCGCCGGAGTCCCGGAGCCCCCGGGCCCCTTCCCATGCAGCGAATGCTGTGAGAGCTTCCCACGACGCGCCGTGCTACTGGAGCACCAGGCGGTGCACACCGGGGACAAGTCCTTCGGATGCGTGGAGTGCGGCGAGCGCTTCGGCCGCCGCTCGGTGCTGCTGCAGCACCGGCGCGTGCACAGCGGCGAACGGCCCTTCGCCTGTGCGGAGTGCGGCCAAAGCTTCCGGCAGCGCTCTAATCTCACCCAGCACCGGCGCATCCACACTGGCGAGCGGCCCTTCGCCTGCGCCGAATGCGGCAAGGCCTTCCGCCAGCGGCCCACGCTCACGCAGCATCTGCGTGTGCACACCGGTGAGAAGCCCTTCGCGTGCCCCGAGTGCGGCCAGCGCTTCAGCCAGCGACTCAAGCTCACGCGCCACCAAAGGACCCACACGGGCGAGAAGCCCTACCGCTGTGGTGAGTGCGGCCTCGGCTTCACGCAGGTGTCTCGGCTCACCGAGCACCAGCGCATCCACACAGGTGAGCGGCCCTTCGCCTGTCCCGAATGTGGCCAGAGCTTCCGGCAGCACGCCAACCTCATCCAGCACCAGCGCATCCATACGGGCGAGCGGCCCTACTCGTGCCCCGAGTGTGGCAAGGCCTTCCGCCAGCGGCCCACGCTCACGCAGCACCTGCGCACCCACCGGCGCGAAAAGCCCTTCGCCTGCCAGGACTGTGGCCGCCGCTTCCACCAGAGCACCAAACTCATCCAGCACCAGGGCGTCCACAGCACTGAGTAGCTGTACAGCATCGAGCTGTCAAAACACTTCACAGGGTTGTTGTGAGGCTGGCATCGCCCAACAGGTCCCAGTAGAGCCTGGGCTTAAGTAGGTGCTCAACAAATAGATGAAGCCTCCCCAACCTGCATGGTTCCTCTAACCACTTTATCGCTGTTTCCATGCTGGTATAAGCTATGCATGCACAGCTTCCAGGGGAGGCTACACATCCCCTTCCACAGTAGCACTACCAAACCTGCTTTTTTGTGGGATATACTCTGTAGCATACTTCTGGCTTATACAGAGGGGATACCCAGCCTCAGCTGGGGCAGAGTAGCCACATTCACAAAGGAGGAAAGGGTTCCCTACATCTGCCATGGGTCTAGTCAAGAGAGAGGTCTACCAACTATGTCACTGGTGGATGACTGAAAAGGGTAGTCCAGCTGGGTGCGATAGTACACACGTGTAACCCCAGCATTCAGGAGACTTAGATAGGAGGTTTGCAGAGAGTTTGAGTTCAGTCTGGGCGACACCATAAGCTGTTATTTCAAAAGTACACATTAAATGTGGTAGCACACACATGTGACCCCAGCAGTTGGGGGACAGAGAGACAAGATAATTGCCAAAAGTTCAATAGGTAACAAGTTCCTGGACAGCCAGAGTTACATGGTAAGAACCTATCAAACTAACAAAAAAAAAAAAAAAAAAAAACTGCCAAAAACAAAATACAAACATGGGGGTGTGATGGTACAAGACTTGTAACCATTCCAGCTATTCAGGAGGTACGTGAACTACTAGCTATTTCAAGGCCTGCTTGGGGCCCAGGGCTTTGCAGTGGAATGGTCCAGAGGTAAAACCGCTTGCCATCAAGCCTGATGACCTGAATTTGATCCCTGGAACCCACATGCTGGAAGGAGACAACCAATTCCTGAAAGTTGTTCTCTGATCTCTACAACCTGTGTTTTCTGGGTTATGTTTGCACATGCACATACACAAGTAAATAAATGGGGAAAGAAAAAAACTTTAAAATGGAGCCCTTTGAAGTTTATTGATAGGCCAGGCCCTGGGATCAATGCCTTGTGCTCCTCCCACCCCCAATTAAATTTTAAGGACTATTTTTATGAGTTGGAGAGAAGAACAAGTCAGGAAAACTAGAGATGAGATCTTGGTTGCTGCTGAGAGAAGAGAGATGAACAGGAAAGAGCAAGAACCCTGCCTTGAGTTAGGGTCCCCAGAAAGCAGGCAGGTTCAGCTATGGGTGTCGTGTCAGCAATCAGCTGGATGGGAGCAGAGGGTGAAGAGATTGCTGTGGCCTGGGAGAATGCCACCCTTCCCATACCCCATGGCACCTTGTTTCTCAGAACAGCAGATTTGAAGGCCTCCGTGGAGTCTGCCCTATGGTGAAGCCCAGATAGACAAGTCTAGAGCCCAGAGGCAGGAATTTAAGTGGTATCTCAGCCTTTGTCAGGAGACAGGATCTCATGGTGTCTTCCCTGACACTCCCAGCACATTCCAGAGTCTTGGGAGGGCATGGACCTCCAAAGGGATTGCCTACCTCTCAAGCTCTCCATCTTGCTCTGAGCCAATTCCCATGACATTGTTTCCCTGTGCCCAAATCCACTTTTGTCCTCACAGCTCCCCACCCCCCAAGCCCTTAAACTGTCATAAGCAGGCAAAGCTTTCCTCATGCCAGTGGGAGGAACACTGAGGAGTGACCATGGGAGGCGGCCATAATACAGAATGGGAGGTTTAACCTGGAAAGTCAGACAAGTCAAGCTTTTCCTACCCCATGGCTTCGCAGCCAACAGACACTAAGAAAGAATGAGTGGGACTCCCAAATTAGAGAGCACAGGCTGTAGGCCTAGGACCTCTATCCTATGGAATTTGTTCCCCTTATTCCAGCCACAGGCTCCTTACACCATGACTCTGTTCATAGCTCTGCTAGGGTCTCCTTTATCCTGAGAAGTCTTCAGAAGGAGTGCATTCAGCAGGAAGTCATACATTTGACAACAGTTTATATGATCCTGGACATTTGCCTCCTTTGCAATAGCCATCTTCCCTTTCACCTCACTCACTGGCTATAACTTTGGCACAGTTGTTCCCCTCTTCCAAGGGGTACTGGGATGCAGGTAGTCAAAGGAGCCGCATGTAACATGACTCAGCTCAGGTCCTAAGCCCCAGTTAAGGCCTTTCTCTGGGTAGCTGTGTAAGAATGGCTCTGGCCTTGGCATCTTCAGGAAAACCATTTTAAGGGCAGTGTGTCCAAGCTACTTCTGTGTGGACAGATTTACTTTTTCTTACTACTTCATCTTGACACTCCAAACATGGACCTAGCTTCAAGGTTACGTAGACAATCCAAACCAAGTCACAGAGAAGCTGATCCTGTGCAGAACAAGGGAGTCCCCAGTCCCTATGACACTCTTATTCCCTCCAACTGTCGGCTGTGAGGTGACAAAGATATAGCTCCATGAGGCAACCTATAGCAGCCTGTGGAACACCCTAATCTTACAGAGATCTAGACTCAGGACAAACTGAGATTCATGGCTCTACTGCAGAAAAGAATTTCAGCCCTCACAAGTAAAAAGCAAAGTATGGATATTTTAATATAAGCTCTGAGCATGAGAGAAATGCTCAGAAAGAGGCAACATAACATATAATCAAGTGTGGTTACATGTTTTCAGAGGGAGAACAGGGGAAGGTGGTATATATAGGACCCTCAAGGAATAGCCTTATAGCATTAGCTATAAGACCTTTTTCGTGGCACTTGAGTTACATTACAAACGGTTGCTAAGAAAGCTTTTTCCTTTTCTCTTTTGAAAAGGTTAGAGGGTGGCTCAAGAGATGCCTTGAATTATAATTGGATTAAGTATATCCCAATTATAATTGGGATTATAATTGGATAAAGTAAAACCAGAAGCTACTAGAATTGTACACGTTTAGCACACATCCTTGTCCTATAAATGGAGTTTCTGGTGAGATTCCTAGAAAATTGTAGGTCTACAGTTAAGAGGGGAGAAATGCCTTGAAACAGCTGTTTAATTGTACAGGCATTCCTACTTCTCTAAGGGAAAAATCAGCTTCAATCAGGCTCCAGAGTCAGAGGCTCTATCCCCCTCCTTTTTTTTAAAAGATCTATTTATTTATTTTATGTGAGTACACTGTAGCTGTCTTCCGACACACCAGAAGAGGGCGTCAGATCCCATTACAGATAGTTGTAAGCCACGATGTGGTTGCTGGGAATTGAACTCAGGACCTCTGGGAGGGCAGTCAGTGCTCTTAACCACTGAGCCATCTCTCCAACCCCTCTATTCCTTTAAGTCTCCATAATTTTCAGTGTTGATCTCTCCTGCCTCACAGACTGCCAAAGATCCTAAGCCAAGCTAAGCAGAATTTAGAATCCAATCCAAGGGGTAGTGAAATAACACAGGCAGGCAAGTGTCACCCCAGTCAGTAGAACTGTAGGACCAACCAGAAAGATTAGCCAGAGCTCCATCTAGCCACAGCCATGGGACTTTGAAAGGGTCAGAAATGGAGGGATATACCTGTAACCACAGCACTAAGGAAACAGAGGCAACAGGAATAATGTTAGTTCAAGATCAGCCTGGACTACATGCTGAGTTTGGACAACAGAGATGGATCCTATCTGGAAGAAAGCAAGCCAGAAAAACAGCAGCTGTACAAAAATAGTCAGCATAGATGGAGTAGCTGAGAAAACAGTAATAAACAGTTCTAGAGTGATTTGTCTGGATCTCAGAATGGGCTAGCCTTCAAAAGCCAGGAGGAGGAGGGTGCTACTGGCAAGGGTGTACTAAGTCCGGAATGTCATGCTGGGTGGCCCAAATGCTGTCAGATGGCAAAGACCTTTATAAGAGCAGAACAGAATCCGAACCTGTTCTGGCCATGGTTTTTTGTTTGTTTGTTTGGTTGGTTGGTTGGTTGGTTTTTGGTTTTTTGGGTTTTTTTCTTTCCCAAGCTGTGACCAGACAAGCAACAGAAGCATTTAACAGCAACTCTGGCTTCTGCTGGTTTCCTAGATGACAGCCAGAAGTCACTGACCCATCCTGAGCTATTTCCTTCTGCCTCCCAAGCACTCTAAACTGTGATTGGATGCAAGCTCACTCAACAAAGGTCAATCGAGAGGCACAATGCCACTTCTGCTGTTCCCTAGGCCGCAGTCATGAGCCCTATACCCACGTCCACCTTGGACCCTAGAACTACACGGTTGCTCGCCGTCTGTTGCACAGTAGAAATCTATTTTAAGGAACAAGAGTCTCGATGGGTTGCTTAGGGTGTCCCTGAACGCTTGGGATCAAGTGAACTTGATCCAGAACAATTAGAATTTTAAACTAGTTTGCATCAATCCGAATCTGGGATTGGGGTGGGATTAAGGTGGGATTAAGGGAGCATGCCTCTGCACCCTTCGACAACGTCCCTTATAACAGCCCTGCCTTTGCTGACCTCTCAAAGAGCAAGGATCCAATGTCTAGCCCAGTCCCGCTGCGCTCCGCGTAAATGCAAGATTGAATGGAACCACCGAGAAGCAAACGGTCACTATCGGCCTCGCTCAAAAATGGTTGCAACCAGTGCTTCCTACTCTTATGGGTGCGCATCCCAGGAAGTACCCGCTAGACCGCCGAACAGTCACCTCCACAAACGAAAATACCCGAGCTTAACCGAAAAGGACCGAACCTCAAACTACAACTAGGAGCAACGGGGGGGGGGGAGCTGCAAGGGTTGCGCAGGCGCAGAGCGCAGCTGAGGCAGGAAAAACCGAAGCGAGCAGGCGACGGAAAGTGCCGAAGCGGCGGGGCGCCCGAGGCCGTTGCCGACCTCCGCATCCACCGGTACCCTGCGGTACCCTGCCGCCGCAAGCGCGGCTGCCGCCTCCTCCTTCCACCTCACCGCAGCCTCCTAGCAGAGGGAGCAAGTAGGCAGGAGAGCGGCGGACCGGTAAAGACCGGCGTCCGCAGCCGCAGCGGGGCCTCCCAAGACCCGAGCGGAAGAGGGGGAGGAGGGCGCGGGGGCCGTAGCAGGGGCGGGGCCGAGGATCGCCGAGTCCTTCCGAGCACTTCCGAACATACCCGAGGTGCTCAGCCAGGCCAGAGCCGGACTACGGGAGCCGAGGCGGGCCGTGCGGTGGGCGCGGAGCAGCGCGGCAGGCCGGGCGGGCGGCAGCAGAGGAGGCCGCGGTAGCGGGTCCGAGGAGCGGAAGCGGCGCAGGCGGCGGCGGGGGGCCGGGTGGCCGGGGTCCCGGGCCCCGCAGCGGCTGCGGCGGCGGCGGCGGCGGCGGCAGGATGATCAAGCTGTTCTCGCTGAAGCAGCAGAAGAAGGAGGAGGAGTCGGCCGGCGGCACCAAGGGCAGCAGCAAGAAGGCGTCGGCGGCGCAGCTCCGGATTCAGAAGGGTAGGGGTCGGGACCCTGCGTTCGAGGTCAGGGACCGTGGCGTGAAAATGCGACCGCTGATATTTCGTATCGGGGGTCAGGGTTCGAGGGTTGTGATGCGAGACCCGGGGGGGGGGGTGCGGTCACTAGGGGAGGGTCAGAGATTGGCGCCGAGTATGGGGCGTTGGGATACTCGGGCCTGGAGTGTTAGGGACCCGGAATCTGTTAGGGGAGGGGTATAGTTTTGAGAGTCAGATGGGAACTTTGCTCTGGGGTGACGAGCCGTGAAAATTGTGAAGGTTACGAATTGGGGATAAGTAGGAGACGGTTTAGTGTTTTATACTGGGGACTAGTGGCCCAGGACTCAGGTCTAGGGGGTCAGGCAGAGCAATTTTGAGTTTGAGGTGAAGGGGAGGGAGAGAGGAAGGTAACAGGAACTAAAAAATGGGAGTGTGGGTCAATTTAAGCTACCATGCTGGAAATCTCAAGGATCAGGTGGGAACTTGGGCTTGGAATAATATGGAGAAGAGAAAGGACAGTGGAGGCTGGATAGTTGATGAGAATGGGTGACTTAGTGTTGAGGGGGTGGTGTGTGTGTCACCGTCCGTGAATTGCGGTGGATAAATAAACAGTAGTGAGCAGAGATAATGACTAGAGATAGAGAACCTCAGATCTAAGGTGCTCAGGGGTTCTTAGAAGCAAGGGTTATAGGAGTAGAGGTTCTTGGGGAGGACTTAGCTGGGTAAAGGTTTGCCCTTTCCCAAGAGATAGGCATCCAGTTACACTTGAAGATGCTTGTATATGGAATACTCCAGAGGAGTCCATGTAGAGACTGAAAAATAGAAAGAATATGTAGTAGTACAGACTGAGTTAAAAGTACACCACACCAAGAGCTCTTGAGGTCCAGAAGAGCTTGTGGGCCCTGCCGGCACATGCCCAGACCTACCTCCTTCCTTTTACCTGTTTCTCTCCCTCTCCCTGCTGTCCAAACCTAGACATTAACGAGCTGAACCTGCCCAAGACGTGTGATATCAGCTTCTCAGACCCAGACGACCTCCTCAACTTCAAGCTGGTTATCTGTCCTGATGAAGTAAGAGTAAAAAATGGCAGGATTCCCAAGAACAGACCAGTGGAGGGCCCATAAGTGTAGGGTCTTCATGCACTCTCTTCCCTTTCTCTTCCAGGGCTTCTACAAAAGTGGCAAGTTTGTATTCAGCTTTAAGGTGAGTCTCAAGTGGGCAAAGGTAGCTCTGGAGAAGACTGGGGCACAGCCAAAACACCTTCCCATCTCGTTTCTCTTTTTCTGGTGCCAGGTGGGACAGGGTTACCCACATGACCCTCCCAAGGTGAAGTGTGAAACAATGGTATATCATCCCAACATTGACCTCGAGGGCAACGTCTGCCTCAACATCCTCAGGTGAGGGCACTGCCTTCCCTCCCAAGACCTGCCTTCCAGGTATCCTCTCAGCCTTTTGTGGACGCTGTATCCATCTCTGTCCTTCCCTCCCCTTTATGGTTAGTCTGTTTCAATCTTCAGGTTGTTTCTCTAATGACCTGACCTTGGCCTTCTCTAAGGCCTGCCCTGTTCCATAGCTTCACTCTTTCTTAGATCTCACTCTTCAGTGTTAAAGGGCCTTCTATGGGCCTGACCTGTTTGGTATTAGCAGGGCCTGTGGCAGCCTCCCACTCACCAGCCCCTGATAATCTTGATGCTCTCTGCCCACAGAGAGGACTGGAAGCCAGTCCTTACGATAAACTCCATAATTTATGGCCTGCAGTATCTCTTCTTGGTAAGTAGGGTTAGGCATTTGAGGATGAGGGTTTGTTGTCCATCTGCCTCTCTTGCCTGTTGACTTCCACTTGTACTGGCCACAGGAGCCCAACCCTGAGGACCCACTGAACAAGGAGGCTGCTGAGGTCCTGCAGAACAACCGGCGGCTGTTTGAACAAAACGTGCAGCGCTCCATGAGAGGTGGTTACATCGGGTCCACCTACTTCGAGCGCTGCCTGAAATAGGGTTAGCAATTACCCATCCCTGCCAGGGTTACCGGCCCAGGCATCCCCTGCAAATATTTATTGGGGGCCCGGGTAAGGTGTGTGGGGTAGCCTTGGCCCCTGCCTTGGCCTTGCCTCTCCTCCCTGTCACCTGCCCCTAGTTATTTTTTTTTTGACCACCACGTGATTATGGTCGGTGCTGCCTCCCGCCGACCTGCTCAGCGATGGGAAATGAATTGGCTTGTTTAGCGCCCCCCCCTCCCGCTGGGTGCTGTCCAACCCCCCACTCTTGACTGTGGGGTAAGTGGGCAATGGGCCTGGGTCGCTAGGCCCAAGCAACCCACCCCACCACCACTGGAGGTCCCACCAGGCTATTAAAGGGGAATGTTACTGCATGGCCTCTGCCTCTTCCTTCTGTGGTGTGGGAGGTACAAGTGAGGTCCACCAGCGTCTATAATGAAGATAAATGTGTGGCCTTGGGTTGGGTGGGACCACTCACTGGGATGAGGTGCAAGCAATGGAAGAATCGGCTAATTTCAGCTCCTGGCCCATACACCAACAAAAGGGAGCCTACAAGTCGTTTCCAGGCTTGCCCCTTGTCATGTGTAGGCCTAATTTGGTTCGTGCCAAGCACTTGGTAAAATACCATAAATGAACTGCCCAAAGTGGGTGGAGTATGGGCCTTTCAGAATGAATAGCCAGTCGTGCTATGCTCCCGCCACGGGCCTGCAAGGCTGGCTTGGGTGGGACTTGTACCTTCTGCTGAGGTGCATGGTCCTTTGCGCATGCGCTTCTGTGTCTGGCTGTGCGCGTGCGTCCTAGCACTTCCCAGCATTCCCGGAGAGGGTGGGGCGTGTGACGTCAGGTCGTTTAATCCGGAAACGGCGGCCGCAGTAGAGGCTACCGAACTGAGGGGTTGTCGTTGGAGGATTCTCCAGGATTCGGAGGGATAGGGGCGTGACCCGGAAGCGGAAGCCCATCGTTCTCTCGGCTCCGGTGAGTGGTCTCTGCTGAGCCGCTGGTCCGGTTTGCTAGGCAGCGTAGGAGGGGGCCTTTAGGCTGGGGCATCGGATGCTGCGCGGTCGGCCGGTCCCTGCCTACATCGAGGTCTTCACCTCTGCCTACCCTCGGTACGCAGGCTTAACATCCCCGAGACCTGTTCCGTGTCTCTTGTCACGTCCTGAGCATAGAACGTCACTTCTACCCCGGCGAGCCTGGTTTCCTCGGCATTCATATCCATTACCCCACCTTAGGACCCAACTTCCAACTTACATTTTAGAACCTACTCCATTCTATCTTCCCTTGTCGAGAGGCCTCACAACTACCCCTCCTCAGTACTCCATCATCTTGGCGTGCCTACTCGGGTCTAGGCCCCTGGAATACTTGATAACCACACCCTTAAGTCAAAAAAAGGCTTGCCCCATCGTCTGTGGAAGCAGAGCAGAAGAGTAGAGTGGGTGTGCCCGAGTCAGGGAAAAGTACTAACTAGTTCTCACTCGCTAATCCCTTTTGGCTACTCAAGCGTACCTCCTGTTTCTACACCCTATCTACTTATATGACTGTTTCTGTCTTTTGCTGCCCTGGGCCCTGCACCCTGCAGCTAGGTCTGACGTGCTGGTGGAGTCTTACCACCATGGACCTGTTGTTTGGGCGCCGGAAGACGCCAGAGGAACTACTTCGGCAAAACCAGAGGGCCCTGAACCGAGCCATGAGAGAGCTGGACAGGGAACGACAGAAACTAGAAACCCAGGAAAAGAAAATCATTGCAGACATCAAAAAGATGGCAAAGCAAGGCCAGATGGTAAGTGTCAACTGGTCATGGTATGGGGCACGAAGCAAGGTGCCATCTCAGCCACTGTTTTAAGGAGAACAGTGAAACAGAGTGCTTTGAGCAAAGTATCATGAAGAGTTAACAGTTATTTCCCAGTTTGGGGTGTCAAGGAGGACCTCTTCAGATAGTACAAGTGTGCTTCCAGAAAAGCTAGCTATCAAGCAGACAACAGCCAAGTGTTGCCAAGCCACATAGCAAACTGGGAGACCAAGAGAGCTAAGGAGTGGAGATGGACCAGACACACAGAATTGTAGGTTGCAGTGTGAGTTGTGATGAATAGGCAAGAGTTAACCAGCCTTAGGCCAGTAAGGATGGGAGATGGACAAGAACAATTGTTCAGAGGTGATATTTCCTGGAAGTGTGCCAGCAACATTTAGGTAGGGAATAGAAGCTGGACCTTGGATGGGTTTTATGTGATTCTAAATAAAACCTGGGTAAACATCTTTTTATTCACTGCCAGGGACTCCAGGACTTTGTGCATGTGGTACAAGGCCCTACCTCAGTCATATCCCTGACCCAAGACAGATTCTTGATATAGTTTAGGAATCAAAATTGAGTAAAAAGATTGTGGTATCTTGGAGGTGACTCTGTACAATGAAGGAAATAGGGACTGAGCCTAGGCCTTTTATATACACATTCATACACTAACATATTAGGTTAGTAGCCGGTGCATGTAGTCCCCTCATTAAGGGAGGTTTGAAGCAGAGTTGTCAGTAGGAGGCTACTCTGGGCTATATATGGGCTGAGGAGTGATATCCCTGAGAGAAGGGTGAGATTTTGGAGGGACAAGTGATTTTTTATTTTTTTGGTTTCTCTATGTAGCTCTGACTGTCCTGGAACTCACTCTGTAGACCAGGCTGGCCTCGAACTCAGAAATCCGCCTGCCTCTGCCTCCCAAGCGCTGGGATTAAAGGCGTGTGCCACCACGCCCGCCCGGGGCAAGTGATCTTAAGTATAACCTCACAGCTTCATCCTTCTCTTGCCCACTCTGCAGGATGCTGTTCGAATCATGGCAAAAGACCTGGTGCGTACCCGGAGATATGTGCGCAAGTTTGTGTTGATGCGGGCCAACATCCAGGCTGTGTCCCTCAAGATACAGACTCTAAAATCCAACAACTCAATGGCACAAGCCATGAAGGGTGTTACTAAGGCCATGGGGACCATGAACAGACAGGTTTGTCCCTCCCAATCCACTTTCCCATCCCCATTGACTTTCAGGCAGGTCACTCATACTCCCTGTCCTTCCAGCTGAAACTACCCCAGATCCAGAAGATCATGATGGAGTTTGAACGGCAGGCAGAGATCATGGACATGAAGGAAGAAATGATGAATGATGCCATTGATGATGCCATGGGTGATGAGGAAGATGAAGAGGAGAGGTGTGAGACTTTAACAGGAAGGCAGGGATATTTACCAGGCCCCTTACCCATTCATAGTCCTGATGAGTTCTTCTTCTTTCCTAGTGATGCTGTTGTGTCCCAGGTCCTGGATGAGCTGGGACTGAGCCTCACAGATGAGCTGTCAAGTGAGTGTTCCAAATCCACCTATTTTCCCACCCAAAGCTCAGCCACAGCCCTTGACCCTCAACTCTCTCTGCAGACCTCCCCTCCACTGGAGGCTCACTCAGTGTGGCTGCAGGTGGAAAGAAAGCAGAGGCCACAGCTTCAGCCCTGGCTGATGCTGATGCAGACCTGGAAGAGAGGCTCAAGAACCTTCGCAGGGACTGAAAAGACCCCACCTGGACTCAATGCATCCTGTCCACCCTGTAATAAAGAAATTTGGACACTAACTTACCAAGGCTGTGAACTTATGACTAGTGACAATGGGACCCAAATTCTAGATTGGAGTAGGTGAGGATGATTATGTCTAATACCAGGTGCTCTGAGGGCTTTCAAGGTGCAAGCCCCACTTAGCTGGCACTAGGGCCACCAGTTAGCATGTAAGTTAAACCTTGGTTGCAGCATCGAGGTAATGCATACCTCCACCTAACCAATTCATCGAGGTGCCAACAGATGTGACTTAAGGTGGTAACTGTCCACCCAATTTGGAATGTGGAACTCAGTTATAGGTCATAGCAAGGATAAATCTTTTAAGCGCTAATGCAATTTTTGTTTTTTGAGACAGGGTTTCTTTGTATAGCCCTGGCTGTCCTGGAACCCACTCTGTAGACCAGGCTGGCCCCTCCCAAGTGCTGGGATTAAAGGCATGTGCCACCACCACCCAGGGCTAAATCCTTATGAGTTAACTGTAGCTGTACAGATGGTTGTATAAGCCATCATGTGGTTGCTATGATTTGAACTCAGGACTCTCGGAATCAGTGAGAATCTGCACACAACCCAATTTGTTTTGAGTGCAAGCTGTTAATAGCTTCACGTCTAAATTTGGTACCTGTTCACAGGGAAGCACACTGCACACCTGAAGCCTCCTTCCAAGTCTTACCAAGAACAGTGTACACATCTTTCACCCTGCCAAAATGAGGTTAAGGTCCCCTTGTAGAATTATCATGCAGGCAGAGTCTAAGTCCTCAGGAACAGTCCCCAAACAACTGAGGCATGAGCAACTGACTCAGTGAAGTTTTTATTAAATCCACAGAAGTAAAAACCATTTTGTGAAGAGGAACTGAGGGACGGGGCCAGCAAGAACAGGAGTCAGGCCACCAGAAGGAGGACAGGGTATGGGGTGAAAATACAGAGACCAGAGCTAGACTGGGCTGGCCACAAGAGCCCCAGCTTCAGGGGCCATCACCAGGGCCAGACAGCTCCTGAGAACTTAGGCCAGCACTGGGAAGGTTCAGTGGTGGTGGTTCTACCAGCACAGCAGAAAACTTGGTATCACCAAAGGCATCATTCATGCGTGTCTCAAAGAAGCGTTGCAGGCCGATGATGGACTGAACATCCGCCTTGTCCTGGTCCAATTAAGAGTACACTGGTGAGTGGGTCCTGGCTTTTCTTCCCCCTGCTGCCCCCTCCCCGCTTCATTCCATAGGCTCACCTCAGTCAGCTTGTTGAACTGTTTGAACATGCGGCCCACATCTTGGGCAAACTCCTGGGGGGAGCTATAAGGAGGTGACAGCTTCTCTTGGAGGCGAGCACGAATCAAAGTCAGGTCTAGGGTACCACCAGGCTGCTCCTTCAGAGAGAGACAACATAGACATTGAGGGAGGCCACCAACCTCTTGGCACCTGCAACCTCTCCTGTTCTGGGACTCACCATGGAGAATGTAGAGTCGGTAGCCAGCTGATGCAAGGGGCGGCATGGTTCATGGCAGAACAGGGCCAGCAGAACACGCTCACATTTCTAGACAATACAAGAGAGAACAGAATTGTAGCATGAAAGGCTTCAGTTACTGGGCCACCCAGGACACATGCATTCGGCCCTCACCCGCTGGTTGGCTGGTGAGAGTTTAGCTACCACACCAGTGCTATCTGCTCCATCTAGGCTAAGGCTTCCATCTTCTTCCTTTAGATCAGGGAGCACGTGGCAGAGTGAGCAACTCCATTCCTCCCTAGGATGAGGAAGATTAGGAAATGTAAAAGATGACAACCAGCTCTCCACAATCTAACTGATACTGCCCAGCCTCACACATACCCTGGAACATCCTGCAGGGCAGGGAGGTGGCAATCCAGGTGGAAACAAAACTCGCACTGGTTACACATGACCAGGTCACCTGGCTTCTGGCAGACACGGCAGATAGTGGCACTGTCATCCAGGATACCTGGCCCACTTACTGGGGCTGAGGTAACCTCTGGAGCCACCACCTCCAAGCCTGAGCTGGTACTGCCACTAGGTGAAGCTAGACGAGGTCCCTCGGCACCAGGACCTTCAGTCAGAGGCATCAACACAGGCTTGGTTTCAGGACCCTCAGGGGCAGCAGGGGGGGCTCCAATAGCAGCTTCTGTCTCTTCTTCCTGTAAGACAGTTTGTTAGTATCAAAATCTTAGGGTGACAGGTTTCACTCATCATCCTGTAATTAAGACAGGCTTACCTTGACAATGGCCATGCCAGGCAGGGGTGGAGCACCAGGGGCTCCTGGTGGCACAGTCCCAGCCTGCCCAGCAGCTGCTGCTGCAGCACCACGCTCAATAACAATCAGATTGTAGTCCTCAGTAGTGCTTCCAGGAAAGACCTTGAAGACTGGTGGCTGGCTATCAGAGGTGAGATCCAGATCTAGGCGTTCAAGGCTCACACGTGGCACCTTCCTCATGAGGCCACTTACCTCTCCCTCACCAGAGCGGGACCTGTTAGTGTATCTTGTCATGAGCTCACATGCATTTCTACCACACCAATACTGTACCCACCTGCTACTTCATTGGGTTGCCACACTTACCGCTTCATGCCCGATACATGTGGCTCTGCACTCGAGTAGGGATCATCTGCTCAGAAGACAAAAGAGTTGGCAGAAAAAAAGACAGATGGAGTACTCACCAAGCCCAATTTCTAAGGCAAAACTACTTACCTGACCCAAAGCCATAGCCCTCTTGTACTTCCATCGGCTAGAGACAGAACAAAACATGTGCCATCAGCAGGGACAAGTAACCCCATGGCCTTCATTACCTCTCCTCTGTTCCTCTCCCCAGCTTACCTGGCTACTACCAGAACCTTGCTTGCTTAGAGGGCCTGGGGCTCTTGGAGGAGCCATGGGCCCAGGACCTGTGGAGTTCGTACCAGGACGCTCAGCCACAATCTTACCTGATGAAGAGAGAATTCCCATTAGGCACAATAAGAAATACTGCCTCAAATGCTCCCAGGGTTCATCCAAAACAAAAAACAACAACCATCAAAAAAACTGAGCAACCTACCAAAGGCTTCAGCACTCTTGGTCCAGGCATTGAGATCCCACTGGAACTTCATCTCGCCATGGGGCTCCACAGGATCCACAATCATTTTGAGGGCCCGATGCAGCTGGAAATAGATCTAATGGGAGGCAAAAATATGGCACATGAGCATACTTGGCAACTTATAGG
>JADRCC010567446.1:0-11455 GCA_019843855.1 Hylomyscus alleni
TTGATGTTTAATAAAGAATTATGTACTAAAACCTCATTTCTCACAAATTATGTTAAAGACATGTTTTATAAGTAATTCAAACACAGTGGTAAAATGTAGAAAATAATACTTTTAAAGAGAGTTCCTTAGGAGATGCAGTTAGTTTTTTTTTTTTTAACTTGAATTTCACTCAAATGAGTGCTCTTAATATGTCAGAATTTTTTTCAGCATTAGAATAGCATACATATGTTGGATATAATTGAAAGTTACTGTAAGCTTAAATTACCTAGTAATATTAAAAGCATTGTTTTTATTGTTTACATGACTAATATCAAGGGAAGTTTTAATCATCTGTGATGTTTCAAATATGCTTGGTCCAGGGGGTGGTACTATTTGGAGGTGTGGCCTTTTGGAGGAAGTGTGTCACTGTGGGCATGGGCTTTAAGACCTTCATCCTAGCTGCTTGGAAGCCAGTCTTCCCCTTTATGCTTTTGTATGAAGATGTAGAACTCTCAGCTCCTCCAGCCCCAAATCTGCCTGGATGCTGCCATGTTCCCACCTGATGATAATGACTGAACTTCTGAACCTGTAAGCCAGCCCCAATTCAATATTGTCCTTTATAAGAGTTGCCTTGGTCATGGTGTCTGTTCACAGCAGAAAAACCCTAACTAAGACACCATCTTACAGGAATGAGAAGTGAATGAAGTGAAAAACTGAGCAAGTTTTCTAAGCATTTCTCAGAGTGTTTATAAAGTAGACTATGCTTACCTGAAGTCATCAGTGTGGGCACAGGAAGCATGTTTCTCCAAAGCCGTGAAGAATTTCTGCACCAGGAAGCTCCTGTGTCAGCAAAAAGAGAGAAGATCTTATGTAGTCCTGTCAGAATTTAAATACTGCTGAGTAAAGTAATTTCTGGTGATAGAATCTCCTTGGGCAGTGGGAGTAGCCGCCCTAACAGAAGACTGCATTTTGTAGGAATGATTATGAAGAGCTAGCCCGTCAGTGCAAAATGTTTGCTAAAGATTTGCTCGCACAAGCCCGGAATTCTCGTGAACTGGAAGTTATCCTAAACCATACATCTAGTGATGAGCCTCTTGACAAACGGGGACTACTAGAAGAAAGGATGAATTTAAGTCGTCTGAAACTTGCTATCAAATATAACCAGAAGGAGGTATGAAGCGTTCTGTGATATTTCTATTTTCTTTACTCTGGTTCTTACATAAAATGAAAGTTGTAACAATATAAACAGTGTAACATTTATAATGTAATAATATATACATAGCTTAAAGGAAAGGTCATGCTAGTGTCTGAAAGTAGAAAGATCCTGTTTGGAAGGTCAGATCTCTGGTTTCTGCACATCAGCCAGGACCATGAAGAGTGTGGTCCCAGCATGCCGAGTGATCAGATGGGTGAGTTGACAGCACGACCCTGAGTGAAGCCTTTCAGAAGTCACATTGCATCATTTCTACTAGAGTTTGCTGGCCACAGGAACCACAGGTTACTGAGTTGGAGGACAGATGGGAACAGTGATGGCCTCCTCTCCTACCACCTCTCCAGGCAGGAATATAGAGAATCTATGTCCATGCCTCAAACCACTATGGACGTAGAACATTTGTAATTGAAATATTGCTCTTCTAGATACTACTTAACATAGTTTCTAATTATCATTATATTAAGGATGCCAAGTACAGTAATAGGGCTGAATTTTCCTTGATATTCAGGGAAAGGTAACATCCCTGAGTTCTGGCTGCTGCTAAAAAACAAAAGTGCTAAAAAAGACTTTCAGTCCCAGGTATCTCACCATGTGGGACAAATTAAGATTCCCCAGAACACTGAAATCCAACAGAAGAATAAGCAAAGAAGTTAAGGGGCTGGAGAGATGACTGCTTTTCTAGAGGACCAGGTTCATTTCTCAGCACCCACATGTCAGCTCACAGTTGTCTGTAACTTCAGTTTCAGGGGATCCAGTGCCCTATTCTGGTCTCTGTGGGCACCAAACACACAACTGGTACATAGACATATACATGTAAGCCAAGTGTTTGTACACATACAATAAAATTAAAAAATTAAAGAATGACATGCTATGCAATTGTTAAAAATGAGTATAGCTATATTAGAAAAATTCTTGATAACCATGATTGGATGCTGTCCAATTATTTTTTTAATTAGACTGAAATCTGCAAATTAAATTCTAACTCAGAATAAATCTCTTTCTTTCTTTTTTCTTTTTTGATGTTTGAGACAGGGTTTCTCTGTGTAGGCCTGACTGTCCTGGAACTTACTCTGTAGATCAGACTGGCCTCAAACTCACAGAGATTGCCTGCCTCTGCCTTCTAAGTGCCGGGATTAAAGGTGTATGACACCAAAAATTTTTTAAAATGTAACATTGACAAAAATGCTATTTTAGATTACTTGAATAATATTATCTATAAATTGGTAATATGAAATTTGATTAAAGAATATTAAAAATACTGCCATTTAAATTTTGTAAGCTAAAAAGCTGTAAACTTGCACAAATTAACTTCTGTAGTTAAACTAGAATTTTATTCTTATTTGAGGTTTTTCTTCTCACATGAAATTTACTAATAACCAAGTATAAGAGTATTAATAGGGGCTGGCATGGTGGCTTAGTGGTTTAGAGTATTTGTTGCTTTTGCCCAGGACCCTGGTTCAATTCTTCGAACCCATGTGATGGCGCACAAACTATCTGTTAGATTCATTTATGAGGGATACCAATGTCCTGTTCTTACCTCTGCAAATACCATGCACTTCCATGGTATACATACAAGTAAAACATACACACACAAAAATCTTAAAAGTAATTTTTAAAAGAGTATTTTGAATGGCTCAGGCCTGTATCCCAACTACTGAGGCAGGAAGATCTCTAATCCAAGATCTGCCTGGTCAGCTTAGCAAGACTGTCTGGAGTGAAGGCTAACAAGAAGGCTGAGGACTTGGCTGAGGCCTTAGCTGAATGGCAGAACACTTGCCTACCATGTGCAAGCCCTAACTTCAGTCCTGCACTGCAGGGAGAAATTAGTATCTCTGATATATTTTAAGTTGATCTCCATGCTTTCGTGAAGTGTGTCTAGATCTGATACATGGACCATTTTTCATCAGGCCATCTCATTCCTTAGAACTTAGGAACTAAAGCCAGCACTTTCTCAGATTAGTTAATGCTTTGTGCTGACTAATAAAGGCTCATGATAGTCTTTAAATGTGATTAGTTCACTAGGCTGCTCATGCTGTTAATACTTAAACTGGCATGTGCTGTGATCAAGGCTGAGTCCTAACAACTTGACACTGAATCTTCACAAGTTCATGAGGAGCTACTGTTGCTATCCAGATGTTAGAACTGAGGGCTGGGAAGCTTGGAGAGCCTAAACACTTACTCATGATCATTTAGTCTGTATCAGAGCCTAGATGTGAATCTGTGTAATCAGGCTCCATATTCTCTGAACCTCTTTACTCTTAGTTGTAAGAGGAAGAGAAACTATAAACTTTGTAGGCTTTTCTCCTAATGTTAATACTTTGAATATCAGTCAGTTACTGTTTTAAAGGGGTTTTTCCCCATTTTTTGTTTTTTTATGTCTCTGTATGTCCTTTTCAGTTTGTCTCCCAGTCAAATTGCCAGCAGTTCCTGAACACCGTTTGGTTCGGACAGATGTCAGGTTACCGCCGTAAGCCCACCTGTAAGAAGATAATGACTGTCTTGACAGTTGGCATCTTCTGGCCAGTTTTGTCACTATGCTATTTGATAGCTCCCAAATCTCAGTTTGGCAGAATCATTCACACACCTTTCATGAAATTTATTATTCATGGAGCATCGTATTTCACATTCTTGCTGTTACTAAATCTCTACTCACTTGTCTACAACGAGGACAAGAAAAACACAATGGGGCCAGCCCTTGAGAGAATAGACTACCTTCTCATACTGTGGATTATTGGTAAGTGTCAGGTGAGCTCAGAGGATTTGTCTTTGTTATTTAATATGCCCTGCTTAATGACATTATGAGCATGGAGTTTAATTTGCAATTTTGTCCTTTGGCACAGCTAAGACATGAACATTTTCATGATCATTGATCTAATACTTTTACAAAGGTTAATGTTCCTGATTTTATAACTTCATATTGCTCAAATATATGAAGGTCAAAAATTCTCTCTCTCTCTCTCTCTCTCTCTCTCTCTCTCTCTCTCTCTCTCTTTCTCTCCCTCTCTGTTTATGCATGTGTTTGTGCTGGTACCCATGTGTGGATGTGAATGCAGTGAAGGCATATTATGTGACAAATTTTTTCCTGGGGAGATGCAGCATACACAGATAGGGATCTAATGGCTGACCAAAATCCAGTTTGGTGAATACAGTGAGTTGTATTGGGCTTCCCTACAGGAATATGGGGGAAGGGTTACTTCAGGGAGCAGAAATAACTCAAAGACACTGAAGCCCACCCCAGCATGAGTTGCAGCTCACAAAGCTAGGAACCTAGAACATATAGCACAGCCTGCAGGCAGCTCAAGGGGCTGGTGAGTGTCCTTTCCAGATGCCTCAGCTGGTCTAATCCAGCTCCTGCAGACAGCTGGTCTAACCAACTTCCAGGCAGCTGGTCTGGTCTGAGTTGTCTTTGAAACTCGGTTTCCTTTGGTCTCAGCTTCTATTGTTTACTCAGGCAGGGGGATGCCTAGAGAATCTGGTCAGTCACAGGGACTTTATAAAGCTATTTTGAGTAGTTTACCTTCCTGCTTAAGGAGCCTCTCTGCCTAGTGGAATGTCTCAGTCTCCTGTTACACCGCAGTGTGCACATGTTCTACCTCAGGGATTTATATCCACCTCACTTTTTAAGACAGTATCTCATCAAGGGGCAGGACTGGAGTAGGCCATGCTGGTTGGCCAGCACATCCTAGTGATTTCCTGAGTCTGCTGTTGGTATTACAGGTGTTTGCTGCCATACCTGGCGCTCTCTCTCTCTCTCTGTGTGTGTGTGTGTGTGTGTAGGCTCGTGTGCATGAGGAATCTAACTAAAATCGTCATGTTTGCACAGCAAACATAGACTGAGCTGTTTTCCCAGGTCATAAGTTAAAAGTTTTTTTTTTATTGTACATGTGTGTAAATGTATGTGTGTACATGTACATGCATGGAAGACAAAAGTCAAAGTTGGGTGCATGTATTGTTCAGCTGTTCTCCACTTTGTTTTTTGTGGCAGGGTCTCTCACAAAACCTTGATCTCCCCGGTATGGATAGACTGGCTGGCTCTAGGGATCTACCTGTCTCTGTCTCCCTAGCACTGGGATTACTGGGGTACACTATGCACCTAGTAAAGGAACTCTGGTCAGCATGTGGTGAGTGTGGTGAGCATGGCTCTGGCAAGCCTGCCCTTCTCCAGTCCCCTGACTTTCTAAACACCCTTAGAGTAGATTCCTAAAGCCAGCCACCAAGGTCTAATCCTTTATTTGGTCACTTACTCCTCCTGAGGCTGATTACCAAGGTCCAGCTATGAAAGTATTAAAGTCCAGCAATCGGAAGCCCCTTTTGACTCATCTAGTTAACATGCCCAATTAAAATTAACATCCTAATATCCTATCACAGGGTTTCTTGTAACTTTATAACCTGACATTCTCTTATGTGCTATGTCTGCTCCTCTATCCAGAGGCAGTCCTTTGTGTGCTCCTCTTTCCCCTGGGGGACAAATATCCTTCCCCCCTTTCCCGTGTTCCCCCTCCCCTTCCTGATCATCTTCTACCTCCTGTCATCTTTGTCTTTTATTTCCTGCCCTCTGTCCATCTGGGCCAAATAAACCTCCTTTGTGCTGGGGGGGGGATCCTGAGCCAATACTTTCCCTAACACCTGGCTTTTTATGTCACTTCCCCAGTCTTGCATGGCAAGCACTTTACCAACTGAGTGTATTATGGTACTTCCCTGTAGGCTTTAGTGCTAGCAGAATAAGATGATCAGGGTGAGGTGAGAATGAAACTCGTTCAGCCCAAATTTGCTGCAACTGGCACTGGAACAGGACTTCTAGAGTCTGGCCAGATCATTTTACTTTAGCCATATTTAAGCACAGTATCATTCTGGGGAAAAAGTATTCAGATAACAATTAATTCGGCCTCATAGGTACAACAAAGCTTTAAAACTGTTTACCTTGAAGTTTTTAGGAGAGTACTATGGCTCCATCCATAAGATGGTTTCTTGTTGACTTAGAAACAAGATAAGGGTCTGGTGAGAATGACTAAAGTAAACATACTGCCTGGAAGTCAGGATTGTCCTGGCCCTAAGATGACATAGAAGTCACGTAGGCTGTTGTAAAGCACAATGGCATCACTCATGAGGATGGATTTTATGGTCTAGGCATCTGGAGTTAGTGTTTCCTAGTATGGAAATCCTGCCTTCCATTTCAAGTGGGTGTCTGGACCTGTTTCCTGTCATCTGCACTCATCAGGTTACACCCCAGCTGAAGGGAGCTTAGGCCTCACCCTTGGGAATCTAGGGGGATTGTAGTCAGGCAGTGGGAGCCTGTAGCGTTGATAGTGAGTCTAGCATCCTCACCTAGAGATAGGCAGCCCTTAGCTGAAGGAATGGGTGGAGTTGGTGTCATGAGTCTGGGTTTCGTACCTGAGGAGGAGTGGCCAGAGTGGGGGCTGGAAGACAGATATGGGACACATGATTTTCAGGCAGGTCATATAGCTGTGTAGGGTTCCCAGTGTGAGTCTAGAGTCTATGCTTAGAAACGGGGCCAGAGGGTTCAGAGTGGTGGCTGAATCTGGGTTCTCTACCTGAAGAGGGCATGGGAGGACAGGATTTGCTTTTGTATTGAGTATGAAATTTAGAAGAAATAGGAGTTGGGGTTGATACAAGCAATGAATTGATTCATATTGAACAACTAGAGGCGTGGAGTGCTAATAACTGAAATGAGAAGACAATCTGCAAGTGTGAATTTGAAGCAGAGATAAGCTCAGTAGGACACATCTCTAACTAGAGGTGCAGAGCAGAAAAGTGCCTAAATTAGTTGAGTTGAGGAGAGAGGTTTGGAGATAGAAGTTGTTATATAAATTAAGTTTAAATATATGTGTTTAAGGAATTGGGAAGATGGCTCAGTCAGTAGAATGCCTACTGAGTTCAGGTCCATAGCACCACATAAAGCCATGCATTACACTGTATCCTCATTGCTGTGCAGACAGAGACAGGTGGGTCCTGGAGCTTGTTGGCAGCCAGAATGGGCTCCAAGTTTACTGAGACCCTGTCTCAAGAGGAAGGTGGAGAAGTGACTGAGGAAATCAACTGAATTGATCTCTGGCTTCTATACATATGTGCATGCATGCATATGTTCACTGATCACACAAAAATTACAGAAATTTGAGACTGTTGTCACATGGATGCTACTTTAAAGCCACTAGACTGGATAAGATCATTAAAGCACTATATTTAATTGTCAAAAGAGTTGAGAACAAAACCTTGGGGGCAGCTCACAAGCAAGCATTTATCTTCCTAGTTTATTTCACATCAGTTAGTATCCCATTCTAGCCAATATGAAACTTGACATTTTTTTTTAAACTCACATGAAACATATGACTTTTTTCTTGCAAGTTTTAAAACATTTTCACTATCAGGCTGGTGTTCCCCCCACTAACCCCCCTACTCCCTTTGGAATACACTTATATCAGGATATAACCTGATATAAGTGTATTCCAAAGGAGTTAACCCAAGAGCTATAAACGGTGTCTCTTAAAGTATTGTTTAGCAGATAGTTGAATTAATGAGCCTGGCTTTCTTTTGTCATTTTAGGGATGATTTGGTCAGACATAAAGAGACTGTGGTATGAGGGCTTGGAAGACTTCTTAGAAGAATCTCGGAACCAGCTCAGCTTTGTTATGAATTCCCTTTACTTGGCAACCTTTGCCCTCAAAGTGGTGGCTCACAACAAGGTAACTGTTTGCTGCCAATCAAAATCATTTACTTCAAAAACTAAGATAACTATGTATGTAACTCAGACTTAATATAGACCCAAATCTATGTCTGATATATATTTTCACTTTAAAATCATCTGTGTGAATGTATTTGTTTACTTTTTCAGTCCTTTGAGTGGCTTACCTTTTCATTAATGGTTACCTGCTATATGTTGGGTACCATGGTTGATGTTAGATACACTGTATCTAATTTCATTTTCATAGCAATTTTTAAAGACAGAATAGAAGTCATTATACTCATTTTGCCAATAAGAAAATGACTTAGAGATATTAATAACATACCTAAGACTATATAGTTTTTAAAAAGATGATTTAAATCCAGGTCCTAAGTATTTTCTTTCTATCAAATGTTTTATATCTTCATTTAGCTCATTTACTTAATATCTTATAATTTTACTTTCATAAATATTTATGATTTCTCAAAGTCAGAAAATATGCTAGACTATGTTAGCTATGGGGTATCATATTTAAGGAACTAAGATACATAATATTGCCTGTATTGTTTGGCTAAAACATTATTTAGATCTCCTACAAGATGACAACTTCAGACATTTCAGAATATTTCTCTTCATTTTCCTGACTGACCTTTGGCTTCTCTTCCTGCCTCCAGTTTCATGATTTTGCTGACCGGAAGGACTGGGATGCATTCCACCCCACACTTGTAGCAGAAGGGCTTTTTGCTTTTGCAAACGTTCTGAGTTACCTTCGGCTCTTCTTTATGTATACAACCAGCTCTATTTTGGGCCCACTGCAGGTAAATAAAGGTCTCCATGAGTGTTCGCTACATGTCATTACTGTTGAGTCTGCTTATCCACTTCCAAACTGTCCTCATGATATTAAAACTCCACTTGGCTTTTGAAAATGACGAGCAAAGGGCTGGTGAGATAGCTCAGTGGGTAAGAGCACTGACTGCTCTTCTGAAGGTCCTGAGTTCAGATCCCAGCAACCACATGGTGGCTCACAACCACCCGTAATGGGATCTGACGCCCTCTTCTGGTGCGTCTGAAGACAGCTACAGTGTACTTATAAATAATAAATAAATCTTAAAAAAAAAAAAAAAAAAAAAAGAAAATGACGAGCAAGACTTTGCTTCTGGACTTTGCTTCTGGCTCATTGATAATTTTCTTTTAAGAATTGAAACTTAATCAAGCTGTGGCCCATGTGGTCCTCCTCCCTTCATTCTTTGGCTATAAACATTCTTAATATATTGTTAAGTTTCACAGAAAGAAGTAACATAAAAGTCTAGTTTTTACCAAAATAAATTTAATATTTAAACTTTGAAAGATAGTTGGCTTTTAATAAAAATACCATCTATAGGATTTTAACATATAGATAGTTACATGTGAAATGAATGACAGTAATAACAATAAGACCAGTGTGGGAGAAATATACACTATTGTAAGGCTTTCTACTATATACAGAGTATTGTGATACTTGAAAATAGGTTGTAATAAAATAAAGATGGGTGTCTTAAGCCTTAAGGCAGTCTATGAGATAAGGCACTTATCATTAACAAACTAACAAAGGATATAAATTGGTATTTAAAATTATCAAAAAATAAGACAGAGTAAGAAGAAAAAGAAAAAAGCCCAGAGGAACTAAAGAGGAAGAAATAACATGATAGGAGTAAGCAGGTCAGATCCACCCCAGTCTTCCCAACACAGTCAGGTGTGTCACAGCTGTACCCACAGCCTGGGAGATCAGATCCACCCCAGTCTTCCCAACACAGTCAGGTGTGTCACAGCTGTACCCACAGCCTGGGAGGTCAGATCCACCCCAGTCTTCCCAACACAGTCAGGTGTGTCACAGCTGTACCCACAGCCTGGGAGGTCAGATCTACCTCAGTCTTCCCAAACACAGTCAGGTGTGTCACAGCTGTACCCACAGCCTGGGAGGTCAGATCTACCTCAGTCTTCCCCAAACACAGTCAGGTGTGTCACAGCTGTACCCACAGCCTGGGACCAGCTTCTTTCTTAGGTTTTTTGTTTTGTTTTTGTTTTTGTTTTATTTTGTTTTGTTTCTCTGATAAAACACCATGACCAAAAGGAACTTGGGGAGGAAAGGGCTTATGCTAGCTTACAGCTCTACATCACAGTCCATCACTGAAGGAAGTCAAGGCCGGCACTTTAAAGCAGGAATTGAAGCAGAGGGTATTGAGGTGTGCTGTTCCCTGCCTTGCTCCTCAGGGCTTTCCCAGATTGCTTTGTTTGTTTGTTTGTTTGTTTCTTCTTTCTTTCTTTCTTTCTTTCTTTCTTTCTTTCTTTCTTTCTTTTTTCTCTTCATGGGAGACTTTTATTTCTTTAAATACAACAATTTTGTAATTTTTAGAGCAAAAGACTTGGACATGTTTTTGTTAGCTTTACTTGTATCTTAAGATTTCATCTTCCGACAGGCAGTGGTGGCGCACGCCTTTAATCCCAGCACTTGGGAGGCAGAGGCAGGTGGATTTCTGAGTTTGAGGCCAGCCTGGTCTACAGAGTGAGTTCCAGGACAGCCAGGGCTACACAGAGAAACCCTGTCTTGAAAAACAAAAACAAAAACAAAAACAAAAAAAGATTTTATCTTGTTGCAGGAAATATTAAAAGATAATCACCCCGCAAACTCTCCTGCCCTGCCGGTCCACTGCTCTAGTACCGGTACTGACCGGCTTCATCTCTATGTCTCTGCGGGTTCCTGACATCTCGCTTACATGCAGTGCCCCACACACCCCACAATCAGTCAGTCATCTAGCGCCTAGTTACTTGGTAGAAACATGACTCTTAAGGTTTAATTATCCAATCAGGTTTATATATCAATAAGGTCACAATTTATAAGATGCCAATACAATAATTTCAGAGCCAAATGATAATGTTTTAACTCAATTATTCTAACCTTGTAAAAACCTTAGCTACTTGTGGCTGTTTAAAACCACACGAAACCACACGGAACCACACAGGTCTGGGTCATCTTCCAGCTCACCTGCCTCCATGTTGATTTCTCTCCTGCTTCCCTTGTGATCTCTGACCTACCTTACTTCTAAACTTCTGGCTCAGCCTCCCTATTCCTGTCCAGTCAGACCTGTCACTGCCCTCATGTGATTGGACAGAGAAAATGCTATAACATCATCTTCCTTGTCTATTTATTTATTCACTTTATATCCCGATTGAAGCTCCTCCACTTCCTCCTCACGTGGCTCCTCCCACTTTCCCTTCCCTACCAAACCACCCTGGCACACCAACATCGGGTCACCGCAGGACTAGGCACACCCTCCCCGACAAGGCAGCCCAGTTAGGGGAACACTGTCCACAGACAGGCAACAGAGTCAGGGAAAGCCCCCACTCCAGTTGTTATAGGACCTGCATGAAGATCAAGCTTCACACGGCTACGTATGTGCATGGGGTGAGGGGAGTGCTAGGTCAGCACATGTATGCTCTTTGTTTGGTGGTTTAGTCTCTGAGAGACCCCGAGGGTCCAGGTCAGTTGAATCTTTTGGTTTTCTTGTGGAGTTCATATGCCCTCCAGGACCATCAGTGCTTCCCCC
>JADRCC010567448.1:10308-20399 GCA_019843855.1 Hylomyscus alleni
GGCTATAAAAATCTTATATGAATCAAATAGTGTAAGTCAGGAGAATGTTCCAGAAGAGATGCTGAATATGATTTTGAATATTCTCAGTGGGTTGTGTTTATATACACACATACGTATACATATATGCAGGGATTCTCAATCAACAGTTGGTATGAAATGTAGCAATTTGTATGGTAATCTGAAGGAGCAGCGAACATAGGGTAGGTTGTTGGGGACAAATCCTTTGAAGACAAGAAGAGTAAATGAGGTCCTATCGGTACTTAACCTATGGACCTGTGAGTTCTATGGCATGGAGCTCCGTGAAGTGCTTATGGTGGTCCACAGAACACAGCAAGTCTGAAGGTCCCAGTGATAGCTAGTATGCATTGCAATGGCTATCATGATAACTTTGGTTTACTTTCCTAGGGGTTTTTGGGGGCATACCTTTTCCTTCTGCTGGAATCAGCATAAATTGAAAGGGTTCCTGTTGGCTGCATCTTTCCACTGGGGAGGAAGGATCCTGAGACCAAGTAAGAGGAAGAAGGGGTAGGCTTTGAGTGCTGCAGGTTGAAGGGATGGTCAGAAGCCCTGAGGGCACTCTGCCCAGGAGCTGTGACTAAGGTCTGTGGACTGCCCCAGTGTGTGGCCTTGGATTACTGTCTAGTGTTTCTGAGTCTGAGGAAACTTTGTTTTGTTACCATCCGTTCTTCAGTAGACTGGCGGCCTTGAAGCAAACTCTCTTAGATATGGTAAGGAATAAAAAGCTTTGGCACTGTTTTTATCATGAAAATATCCACTGTGGACAGAGGCCTTTGGCCTTGCTTGTGTTTCTCCTTGTTGATAGCACAGGGGTCATCTGTGGTGTTCAGCCACAGATGACAAGCAAGGGCTTGGAAGTGGCTACTGCTAAGAAGGTCCTGAAAGCTTAATAATATTTAATCTAAATAAATTTAAATTAGAAGAACTTGATACTTAATTAGGGAAAAAACTATGTTTGGAAACACTTGATTATGTGAGTCTACTTTTCTAAAGATAACTTTTATGAAGTCTAAAATCAGGTGAAGTATTTCTGCTGAAAACTTTAGCATTTAGATTGGTATATCTCATAAGATTATTGTACACTGGTTTACAAGAAGAATGTAAAATATGTTATTAGTAATTTTTATATTGATTACACATTGAAATAACTGTGTTTATATATTGAATTAAATAAAATATAGAGTTAGCTTGATTTTTTCCTACTTTTATCTACTTTTTGAAAAATGGCAACTATTAGGCAATTCTAGATCAAATGTATGCTTGGATTACATTTCCTTTTCCTTTTCCTTTTGGTGCACACATTTATATGCACCTGCACATAAGTGTTTATGTATGGATGCTTTATATATAAGCATCTGTGTGTGAGAGTCTGAATATAGGTGCTCCACTGTGTGGAGTACAGAGGCAATGTGAATCAGGCCTCACCTTCCAGCTTGCTTGCCTTGGGGTATGCCTGGCTGGCTGTTCTATGAGCTCCCAGGGATCCTCTTCTCTCTCTCTCTCTCTCTCTCTCTCTCTCTCTCTCTCTCTCTCTCTCTCTCTCTCTCTCTCTCGCTCTCGCTCTCTCTCTCATGGATTACAGGCATGTATGCACTTGCTCACTAGGCTGGAGATTTGAACTGAGGGCCTTCTGTTTGCATGACAAGCACTTTACCCACTGATCCATTTCCCTAACCCTAATCTCTGTTGGACAGGGTTGTTCTGTCCTTTGCAGACTTATGTGTCAGCATTCCCATACATCTGAGGGTGCAGGTCTCCAAAATGTTGGGAGACCAACAGCTTCATGCATTACTTTGAGATGTGAGAAAGTGGGAAACATTTCCAGGCTTTAACTAGATACCAACTTTAGCGTAAACTGGACTTTGGATAGGAATGATGTGTTTGTGTGTCTCATTTGTTGGGAGGGTGTGAGAAGGGCAGTAACAGAGAGGCCACACATGTGCTGGGGCACAGGTTATATGGGAATTCTGTACATTCTGCTCAGTTTTGATATGAGTTTAAAGTTACTCATAAAGGTTATATATGCATGATGTTCCTTCTAAAAGCCATAGGGTACCAACTAAATCAAACACAAAATTCCAGTACCAGATATTCAACCAAGTTGTTGGCTGAGGGAGAGGTGCTCTAGAGACTCTCAAACAATACAGCATATTGCTTTTGCTCAGTAGTTACCCACTAGAACTTGACAGCAAGACTCTATTGCCAAAGACAAAACACATACGATCACAGGATGTGGAAGAGTCAACTGACACTAACTTAGCAGTATCCTCTCTACTGGCTGGCTTTCATTGTATGAGAAGGTGCTGGGTGCTAAGAGGAAAAAGTCATTAATGATCTTACCTAGCTATGAGTGCTACAGAGTACAATAATGGCTGGTCTGGTAAGATATGCACATTGTTGAAAATATTAATCAACAGCTTTCTAACTGGACATCAGGCACATTACACAGGAGGGAGCTCATGTCTAGTATTCTAAACTTGGCTTCGAACCCACGGCTGGAGAGGTCATAGATCCTAGGAGAGGACCTACTAATTCTATTTTGCTAATGTGCCATAATATTGAGCTGTCTTCTCAATACTGATCCTTATACCCACAGACTTGTGCAAGTCTCACCCCTCATTGGAGGAGAAGCTTTTTGTGCTAGAAGGTAGTTTACATAAAGACTCACTGAGAAGTGACTGGGGAGTGTTTGGCCCTAAATGAGAAATGTACATCCTCCATGTTACCCTGCATGATGCAGGAAGCATCCATGGAAGAGGTGGTAGGAAGATGGTGGGAGTCAGAGCTTGCTTTAAACCAGTGTCTTCTGGATGTGACTGGCTGTCATACTCTTGAACCATGTTTCTGGCACACAAGATGAAATCAGTTAACCCTCCAATATGCAGGGACAAGGGGCTCACAAGGTCCCACTCCCAGCTGAGGAGCTATTGTTAGGGAGGTGGGCTCTGGAAGAATAAGTTTTCTTCAGTGGTTTGGCACCTGATATGCCACCTGGTTTGTGGGTCCCCTACACTCATCTGTGTACTGACAGGATTAATTGAATTCAATGGGTCATTGAAAAAAAATTAAGAGGAGATAAGTTGGGAGAGGAATGTGGGGAGGGGGTTCTGATAGGAGGAGGAGGAAGGGATAAGGGCTGGGAATGATCTGAATAAATTGTATTCATATATGAAATTACCAAAGGACAAATAAAAAAATCACAGCCCACTGTCATGTATGGTGGTACATACCCAATCACCACAGAACTCGGGAGACTGAGGTAAGAGAATTAGAGTCAGCTATGTTACATAGTTAGTTTCCACCTAGCCTGAGCTACACAATGATACTCTTTCACAAACAAACAAATATAAAACAAACAAAACCCAACCAACCAACCAACCAAACAAACAAATAAAACCTATACAAATAAAGTCTGTTCAAAGTCCCCAAATACTTCACCCAGAAGAAGAGGTAAGAAAATCAGTGAAGCAAGACAGCAAGCAGCTCCAGATCTTGGGGTACATATACACATTACTATGTTCAATAGGGGAAGGGGTTTCAATTATCCCTTATTTATCAGGGATAACTGAAATATCTATCTGCTGTTAAAAGCAGATCAGAGCTCCTTTCAGCCCAAACCTGAGCACACTTGGTCACTGAGAAGTCTTCCACTTGCCTCCCCGCCCCCACCCCCACCCCAGGCACCAGACTCTTCCTGGGAGGCTCAAAGAGTCTTGGAAAGGGAGAGGGTGTCTTTTCTTAATTTGACTGGCTTCTGTCTACAGATCAAGGCTTTAAATAAAGTACCACAATTATGAACGGATTCCTCCCAAGCTTTGATCAGGGACATAGGCTTTCCGTGTGGAGTGGCTTTCAGGACTTTTATCCGCCTCCCAGGCAGTCTGGTTCAGGCTGTGTTAAACCTCATTTGAGAATCAGAAACAAGAACAACTTGTAAAGTGGTTCCTAAGAGTACCTGGGGAGGGGGCCGGGCAGGGGGCAGGTTTACAAATATTAATCTCTGTGTGTTCACTTATAAAAAATTCACTTGTCTCTGGATAGGGCTTTCTGTATGTGTGTTATATATCAGCAGATATCTTTTATTTTTGAAAAGGTCCCAGGATTAACTGCCAACATTTGAGAGTGTTGCTCTCCTAAGGATTCCCCTTTATTTAGGGCCTTTTGCCGTCCTTACTGTTTCTTTATGTTTTGTTCCCTAATGCTGGTTGACATGTTGGTATGTTGTAAATTGTGAGACCAGAGCTGATACTGGCACACTTAAAAAGCACTTTCTATTTCCCTTTCCTGTCTTGTTTCTTCTCTGACTCAGAGTCACCTTCGATCTTGTTCTAACAGGCAGGAAATCAAGCCTTAATGACCTTAACAAAGTCATTGAGCAAAGTAGTGGTGAAAGCGGTAGGTCAGTTCAGCAGGATTCTACCAGGCCCCACAGACCATGGAGAGACCATGCTACAGCAGGGACAGCTGCTCTGGCTTAGTGGTGGTGACAAGGGCTTGATCCCCACTCACCAGCTCCGGTGGTCCTGTCTACCGTAGAGTATCCTGGTAGCCAGCAATGATTTCTCTCCTGTGCCAGGCCCCATCCTTGCTCAGTCTGGTTCTTCCCAAGTATGGGTAGGCTCCCTGTTCTACCATCTAAAGGAAACCAATTTCTCTTCTACCTGGGAATAGGTTTACTCCTAAGTGGATTGAGTCTCATCTCACTACAGCCCAGAGTGCTGCCAGCTATGAGGAGAGTGTACCGAATGCTAAATGAGCTCTGTGGCTGGTACATCTGAGACATGTTTGTGTTATAAATGGGTACAAATTGAATTTGGCTGGAGGTGATGTATGACACCTGTCATGTTTACCCCCATGGTAGGACAGCTAGAGGAGATCTAATTTTTTTTTTTTTTTTTTTAGTGTGGGCATTTCCAACCCTTCAGTGTGTTTGGGATTTCTGTTTCCTCTGTGTAGTTACTAAAATGGAGCTGGCAGGACACCAGGGGCTGCCAACGACCAGGATTCTCTGCTCCAAGCAGTGTGACCCATGGGTAGCCAGCTCAGGGTGTTACATGGTTTTCTTCGGGTTTCTGTAGATGGAGCTTGGAATGAGACAGGCTTCTGTGTGGATCCTGGTCTGTTATTGACTCTTCAGGACCTTGGTTGTGTGACCTCTGCTTTCTCTATGTAAGAGAATGTTGATTTCTCTATAGGAAACTTCTAGGAGGATTAAGTGGACAATTTGAAAATACTTTTGCTGGGTGGCCACTAATATGATTTAATTTTCTTTTGTATGTGTAATCTGAAAGTACAGTTTGTGCCTGTAAACCCAGCTGTCTGGGATATGCTTGGAATGGGGCTACGATGATGAATAGGGGAAAAAAGTACCTTTTATCGTGAAGTCCTGCCTCTCACCTTCCCATCAGCCCAGGGTGGCCGATCTTGCAAGGATGCCCCAATGGGACTCTAGTTATGATTGTGGGAACATGTGGCTGAGCACTGTTACCCTGGGAAACATCACTTTGCTTAGCATGCAGGTGTCTGTTACAGTGGGTAATAGCAAAGGAAGGGCTTTTAATTTTCAGAGCTAGAGATGGTGACAGGGGTCTATAGGCTAAACTTGGTCTAGATGTAGCCCTGAGTGGGTTTCAAGGCAGTCTCAAGGTCTACCTGTTTGTTACTTGCTCTGTGTTGCCCTAGGGTAGGTAAGTCTGCATTATATCCTGCATCATTTTTACGTTCTAGTGCCCTGTCTTGGGTTCCCTGTTGTGCATCCTGATTCAGGGGCTGCAGTGTCCTTGCCCTGTACTCAGAGCAATTTTCCCAGATTTTTTTTGTAGACATTTTTTGTATGTGGTTACCCAACTGTGAGAAATGTTTGGTGGCAACATAGGAAAAGAGAGATCACCATTGTGTGGATGCTGTCAGGACACTGGTCTATGCTGATAGCAACTATGGAAAATGTGCCAGCCTCTAGCCACTTAGCCTCTGGCCCTGCAGGGAGGGGAGGCTCTCTCTCCTAATCACAACCAGAGGCCATGTGCTGCAAGTCTTGGAGACGGAGTATCCCAATACTCAGGCTGTTTGCACAGATCGGTGGGCTCCCAAGAGCTAACAGGAGGTATGGAAGGAGAAGCCCCTATGACAGCCTCCAAAGCTTTGGCAGGCTAAGGCTCTGCCCAGCAGAAGGTATGGACACCTGCAGTCACATGTGCACAGCCAAGCCAGCTGTGTGTTCTTGGCTACAGAGCAGTAATAAAGAACCTGGACTGTTGGAGTGAGAGACAGCCGTCATGCTGTGTAAGAACGCTGCATATGTATGGCAATAGCATCGCTCCAGACATTTTGGCATAGGAAGCTGTCTGTCTTGTAGCATTTGCTGATGCTTCATGTGAGCCTTCCTTATCTCTCCCAACAGGGCTATGAGAGGCTAGAGAGTGAGTGGGAAGCTTCATTTATGTCTGCTGCAGGTGTTCACAGAATTCTGACCAAGCTGCTAGGTTTCAGGAACAGGTTTTCAATGTCGAATCTTGGCTACGACTTGTAGTATGCAAGAGCTGCAGAGAAGTCTATGTCCCTGTGGCAGATGGGTGTGGCCCTTGGTCCATCATCTGTAAATGAAAATAGAAGCTGGGAGATTTGTCCTGCTTGGACATGCCCATTGCTACAAATGTTTCCTTCACACTGGGGTTATGGAGTAAACACATACCTTTAGGGGCTGGGTAGTAGGGGAGGAGTGGTGATCTGGAGTGTCAGAGAAGTGTCTGGACAATCTGTTAGAGGAGTTGCTGGAACCGTATGGAAGGCAGAAGGGGTGTTCCATGGCATGAGGTTGGGGCACTGATGGTGAGTTAGGGGATGGGTGAGATGCTGCACAGGCTCAGACATTGGAGTCCAGGTCAACATCTTCCTACTGGAACTTGTGCCACTAAAACATTTTTTAGAGTCTGTATTATAATGCCACCTCCTGTCCTCTCCTCTGTCTCTGTAGCTTTGCAAAGCTCAGGTAAGGCATGCATCTTTAGACCCTTCTTCTCTCTTCTCTTTTTGGAACTGGACACTTTCATTTGTTACCATAACATGCTTAGAACAGATTGATCACCTGTATTGCAGTGCTCATTACTTTGATTCATATACATGGCTCAGTGGTGGAAGACATTGAAGTTTTTAGCTAGACAGTGTCTGAACTGAATGATGTGCATGTGCGTGCATGCACACACACACACACACACACACACACACACATGCACGCACGCACGCACACACGCACGCACGCTTCTTGTCCTGGGTCCACAGCCAAGTGAACGGTGACCCTAGTGTACCTGGTGACTGAAGAAATCTCAGTTCTACAGACCCAGGCTGTGGATGGTCTGGCACCGGCCATGGCTTAGCAGGCTGATGGTTGCAGATCTGTTGCAAAGGTCAGCAGTCTTGAATGGTATCATTACTTACTAGTCTGCCATAGGACCTGTCGCCCTCCTGCCTCCTCCAACTGTTTCAGCTGTATGTGTAGTCACATGCTAGGCTTTATTGGAAATGAAGAGAAAAGGAGTTAGGAGAGGTGATAGATAACTCTTGATATTCACCTAAATGCCAGGTATTTGAATTTTGGTTGTTATTCATGTAGAGGAATGGAGGGTCTCGGACTCAGAGAGCACATATCTCATAATAACCAAGTAAGTGGCTGGGATAGATTTTGAATTGAGGAATACTTAACAGCAAGCCTACCAGTCCTTTCCCCCCACCCCCCATGAACTGCTGATTTCTGCAGCCATGTCCATGTAAACTTTTCCTGGGGTCTCTGATCCTTTCTATCTTAGGGACTAGCACAAAGCAGCATTCAGGGAAGGATGTAAGACAATATTGCTCTTCACCAGGATCCAGTGTCCTCAGGACACTGAGTATGGGAACATGTCTCTGATTCTAAACCCATGGTTTCTTAGTCACATGGTTATGAACATTAAAGGTTTCCTTATTGAGTGAAGAGACAAAATGCTACACAAAAAAGAACATGATAGGTTTATAGCCAGTCATTCTTCCGAGTCCTTGGAAACAAGGTGTCGCAGAAGGTGAAGAGACGTGACATGGAGCAAAGGGAGACTCAGGATCATTCATTCACATGGCAGGCATCCTGTGCGTATTGTTTGAGATCCTACTTTGTGCCAGTTGCTGTTCTCAGCTCCCAAGGGATATAGAGGGAGGAGACAGAACAGGTCTATATGCATTTTGGAGAGGAGCTGTGGAGAGCAAGATCATTTCTAACTACTGCATGGTTAAACACGAAGAAGGCTTGCTTCCCTTGACTCTTCAGCAAACCGTTGCTATTCTAGGCCTCTTTGGAAACAAAGGCCTTCGATACTCCTGTAACACTGCTATCTGAGGTCAATTTTGAGCATTTCATTAAGCCTCTTGCTTACTTCCCATCATGCCACTGAGTTTCCGAGTCTGGAGAACTGTCTTACTTGGCTGCTGTGGTTCAGACTTAATGCTTCACTATTCCCAAAGTGCTCTTTGCTGCCATGATACCTCATCTCTTGAGCTTCTTTTTTCTTTCTTTTTTTTTAATTAGATGTTTTCTTTATTTACAATATCTCCTTTCTCAGGTTTCCCCCCTCCCCCCAAAAAAAGAAAAAAGAAAAAAATAAAATAAAAAAACCAAAAACTAAAACAAATCCCTGTTCCCTCCCCCCTCCTCCTGCTCACCAGCCCACCCCCTCCTGCTTACTGGCCCTGGCATTCCCCTACACTGGGGCATAGAACCTTTGGGGCCAAGGGCAACTCCTCCCATTGATGACCAACTAGGCCATCCTTTCTATACATATGCTGCTGGAGCCATTAATCCCACCATGTGTACTCTTTGGTTGGAGTTTTAGTCCCTGGGAGCTCTGAGGGTACTATTTAGTTCATATTGTTCGTCCTAAGGGGCTGCAAGCCCTTCAGCTCATTGGGTCCTTTCTCTAGCTCCTTCATTGGGGACTCTGTACTCAGTCCAATGGATGGCTGTGAGCCTTTACTTCTGTATTAGTCAGGTACTTTCAGATCCTCTCAGGAGACAGCTATATCAGGCTCTAGTCATCCAGCACTTGCTGGCATCCACAATAGTGTCTGGATTTGATGACTGAATATGGGAAGGATTCCCAGGTGGGGCAATCTCTGAATTGTCCTTCATTTAGTCTCTGCTCCAGAGCTTCTTTTTTCTATATTGACTTCCATTGCCCCATCATCCTCCATCCATGGCCACATCATGGCCATTTGCATCCTTTGAAATAGTTTTGTTCCCCAGCTTCTGCTTTCTGTATCTGATACTGCCTACTCTCTTGTCTTCTACCTATAGGATGCTCATGATAAATAAGGGAAGTTAGCTTCACCAGAGAAAATGATGGACTGCTTGCATCCTGGGCAGCTCTCACAGTCCATGGGAAGCTGAGAGAATGAGGAGAAAACAGAGGCTGTCTCCCTTGGACTCCCTCCTACTTGGGAGATCCTTCTCTCTCTTCCTCAGTAAAATCTATTGCTGCTCTGGTTTATGAGAAGAGAGTAAAGCCACAGGAAGCAACCAGAGAAATCTGGGCTGTAGAGAACAGTTAGGTTCCACTGGGTAGAGTTTGGTGAGATAACAGGACTGTGGCTGGCTGAACTTGTGCTGATTCCTTTAACTCATTTCACACAGCCATTTTGGGTGGGCTAAACAGCCTTGTCATGGCAGGAATGTGCTTTCAAAGGTCATCTTTTTACTTTTATTTAACTTATTTTTTGAGACAGGGTTTTACTATGTAGCTCTGTCTGTTCTGGAGCTTACCATGTAGACTAGGCTGGCTTTTAATATGGTTAGAATATTACTAGGGTTAGAATATTATGGCTTCCCACTAATATGGTTTTTACATGTAGGTACTTTTTCACCCTTATGCTGAGTGCCAGGATATGCCTTCCAAAATGACCACAGTCCCTGGCCAAAGAGGATGTGAGCTAACTCCCAAGCCATAGGGATAACTGGCCTGTTTCTTGTATGGGCTCCATCCAACATCCTGACTGAGTATAGTAATTTTGAGTCCTGAGTTATTAAAGCTGAGTTTCAAGGGTTATGTACTGCG
>JADRCC010567449.1:12881-23680 GCA_019843855.1 Hylomyscus alleni
GAGAGAGAGAGAGAGAGAGAGAGAGAGAACAAGCCCCTATGCCCCAGTCACATTTGGAGCATTCTAGAAAGTTCAAATAGAAGCTCACATACCATGAGTCTAAATGTTTAAAGATACACATTCAGCCAAGATAATGTTAAATAAAACATGGCCTGGTCTTTCACTTTGACAAATGTACCTTCATTGTGTCCTTGAGGTCCAAGTAGAAAAGGTAATTTATTGGATTCTTCTGGGTTTTCTGTCAGATTGTGTAGACAGCGTAATTAGCCCTAGCCTTTGCTGAGGATGGGTAATTTCCCCACCAAACCAGCCTTGTAAGGATAGGCAATAGCGAGTATAGACAGCTTGCTTCTCACATTCAAATTCTATTCATACTTGCTAGAAACAGTTGGCCCTTGCCTGGCCTATTCTCAGAGTAAGCAGTGTTAGAAGTAATCTGGGGACCATCGGGGCAGGTACCTCCAAGATGCTAGGTACTTAGAATAAACTCTACAAGTGCAGAGTGTGTGGCCTTCTGGATGGAGCCATCTTCTGCCCTCTACTTCTTACCTAGGGATAGTAGGGAGCCAAAATTGGGTGTGGCTAAAGTTCTTGAATGCTTAGTGCCAGATACAGAGCTCCAGAGAGAGAGGGAAAGGGGCTCCGACTTTCAGATATGTAGAGGACAAGAAGCTAGAGAAACCCATGATGCAGTAAACTGCAGGTCCTTGGAAATAGGAACATTGTTTGATCAAAGAGCTGTACACAGTAGAAATCCAGGTATTACTGAGCAAAGGACATGGGACTAAATGAGATGTCTCATACCAGCTGATGGATGGAACAAGGTTATTGAAGACAGCAGAGCCTCCCTGTGCCCCCAATCACTGTCGCTAATCATACAAAGGTTGTTGCAGTGTTGTCTGTTGGTAAGGTTGTTTAATAAAACAGTTGGCTCGCCAGGAGTCTTTAGGGACATTTGAAGGTACCTAGACAAAGTTATATATAAAGCATATTAGCAATACTTGTAAATGCCAAAAACATGATAAATTGCTTATATAATAGCAGTTTCCACTACAATCTGAAGTCACACCTTTACTGGCCCAGTCTCCTCCTGTCTGAAGATAGTTTCTACATATTTTGAATGCTAGTTTCTTACCTCATGGTTCACTGCAGTTGTCCAAGCTCCAACCATTGCTTCTCCATTCCAGACAGAAGGAAAAAGTAAGACTATCTTTTCTCAGAAGTTCCTCTTGCCAGTTCTATATCCATCTCACTGTCCTGAGCTTAGACATGTGACAACATCTAAGTAGAAGAGGAATGAAATATAGAAATACTACAATTAACTAGCATCACCCTTAAGATTAAAGAAATAATGGAAATTTGAGGAACTATTCTCTGCCTCTGCTATAGGTTTGAAGAAAGGAGTGGTAGTGTCGCCTCTGTAGAACGATGTCTTGCTTTTGAATGAGTTAAACTCCCTTAGCAATGCCCAGCTTAGTCCTGGCTCTTCCCTTCCATTTAGGAGCTGGTGGCTGAAGCCTCCCTGCTTCTGTCTCCCTTTCTTCTCAGGCTAAGTCTGCAGCAGCAGGCCACTCTAGATACCGGGTGAGAGTCACATCTTAATTTGTCCTTGCACAACTCATCAAAGGCGATTTCTCTCTTTGAATAAGCTGAAGCTGTAGCCATTATTATGCCCGGAAAGGCTGTGAAGTTTCCACGGATCAGCAGTTTTGGTGGTTGACTCTGCCTGATCAGATGTAGAGCAGATCATAAACTATTCAACACGTAAACACTGGAGGATGTGCTTTGCATGGCTAAGTCGCATGGAGTGCGGTGAGTCCTGAGAGGCCTTTAACCCAGTCCAGCTGGCTGGAAGGTGCTTGTCCATCCTGTCAACACAATGTGACAAAGCCAGGGAGCAAGAAGGCACGGAAATGGGAAGGGGGCAGAAATGAGGAGCAAGGTGTCCGTTGTCCAATGGTGAGTTGTTCTAGTGAGGGTTGCCTAGAGTAACTGAATTCATACACTGAATCTAGAGAGAGAGAGAGAGAGAGAGAGAGAGAAAGGACAAAGAAAACCTCCTTCACATGATTGCAGAGAGCTAAGGAAATCATCGTGCAAAAGAGCCTAGGTCAAGTCAGCTCCTTTCCAGGTCCAGGAATGATTCCATCCCATCGTTTTTGCTGGAGTGCAGAATCGTGTGATGCCCCACCACTGAAACTAGCTTCCTCCAGTAACCCCTATCTTGGTGTCAGGGCTCTTTTCTGCTGCTGTCCTTGAGTTTTGAGTTGAAAATGACCCCACCCAATTTGTTTCTCCTCAGTTTCACAATGTCCTTTCTCAACAATTGCCTGGCTCTGATCAGCTCCTCCCTGCCTCACAGAGACCTGTTGTGGTTTGAATATGCTTGGCCCAGGAAATGGCACTATTAGGAGGTGTGACCTTGTTGGAGTGGGGGTGGTCTTGTTGGAGGAAGTGTGTCATTGTGGGCATGGGCTTTAAGACCTTCGTCCTAGCCATGTGAGAGCCAGTCTTAAGTGGCCTTCAGATGAAGATGTAGAACTCTTAGCTCCTCCTGCACCATGCCTGCCTGGATGCTGCCATGCTCCTGCCTTAATGATAATGGACTGAACCTCTGAACCTATAAGCCAGTCCCAATTAAAGGTTGTCCTTAATAAAGAGTTGCCTTGGTCATGGTGCCTGTTTACAGCAGTAAAATTCTAAGATACCTGTGGAGGAAGGACTTAAAAGGCCTCTTATTACCCAAAACCTACTTGTTTGGGTAAATGCCATCTTAGCCCAAGTGTCAGTCTAGGGTGTCAGTCCACACACAGCGTGGAAACACCCAGAGCCTGACTAGCTCTCTGGGACTCTCCACTGAAATCTAAATGGCTAAATAGAAAAAAAGACAAATCTCTGTTTGAGTCAAAGAAGGATAGAGAGCTAAATGGAGAGACCCAACCCGTCCTTCTTCCCCGTTGTCTTAACTTTGCAACTCAAAACCCTCCCTCCCTTTCACTGGCCTCTTATCTGGTTACATCAACATGGACCAGAGCAACCTGGTTTCGTTGACTTTGGTCAATTTGCAGTCTTTGCCAAGCAAAAGCAAAGGAACTTGGTCCTAATGCTGCCTTGCTTCCTCAGTCAGACTAACATGAGGAGACCTGCCTCCGCCTACCTTCCTCCTACTACTCACAGTGGAAGATGCTTCCTGAAGGGTGAGCTGCCTGAGCTTGTGCCACAGCTGCTGCCCAGCACTTCTTCCTTGGCTCAGCCTCTCTTTGTCAGCACCAAGTGTTTCCTCTGTTGGATCATTCTGATCCGGAGATGGACATACTTTATCATCTTAAATTTAGTAGACAGAAAACACAAACCTTCTCCTTGACCTGACATGACAGGCTTCCCAACGCCTACCACACATCTCAAAATATCTCAGAAAGTCTGGTGTTCTCTTTGTCTCTACTTCCTTGTTCCTGCTCAGCCATTACAAAGCCAGCTCTCCAGGCCTTCCATTCTTTTCTTTCTATTTAAACTGTTTTTTGTTGTAAACCCAACAGTCCCCAACAGGCCAGAAAGTGTTTCCTGTTTTTACCTGTTGACTTCACACTGGCTTTCAGTGTGTCTCTGGCCTTCTTCCCTCACCCATCACCCATCTCTGGATCTCTAATTCCAGCCAAGCACTAAATATTAAAGCTGCTCACTGTTCAGCCCAAAGGCTTAATTTCCTTCTTTTACATACCTTATATATTATTTATGTTTTCTGTTACTGAGACAGAATACCTGAGGGTTTTGAAAAATCCTAAGCAAGGAAGTCAAGATTTATTTTGACTCATGGTTTCAGTTTATGACCATCTTGTTCTGCCTAGAGGAGGGAAAAATGTCATGGCACCAGGAAGGCCTAGGAGAACAAAGCAGCTTATCCACAGTGGTCAGGAAGCAGAAAAAGAAAAGGGAAGGATACTCTTCAAAGCCATGTCCCATTGCCTTTTGTTAGACCCATCTCCTAATATTCTATTTAACTAGGAACCTATCAATGGGTCAATCAATTGATGAAGCCTATTGTCTAATGGTCCTACCAGCCTGGGGCTGTACCTTCAACAAAGGATCCTTTTTGGAGAACATTTTATGTGTAAATCTTAACACACTGCGAGGGTCCAGATATGATAAATCCATTCTTATGGGTGTAGATATCATTAAATGCCATTTCTATGCAATAAGCATAAACATTCTTTGGGATCTACATTCAACTAACTACTAGAACTCACCAGTGGATGGCTCATGGGTGTTGTGAAATGTTTAAAATTGATCCTCTGATTCATTTCAACCCATATTTTCTTCAGTCTTTGTCAGCATAACTCACAAAACTACCAAGTTATTTGCTCAATCCAGTGGTCAGGGATAAATGTAAGCACAATGGGAGAGACACTGTATTTTTTCTGGTATGTCTCAAATAACTAGACCAGTGACTTACACACAGGAGACACTCAACACTCCGTTGCCAAGTGAATAAAGCTTTTAATTTGTCTCATGCCTCATCCAATTTACCATAAAACCCAATTCTTTATTACACAATAATGATACCCAGCAGGGCCCATCATCCTTCGTTTTTCTAGGGCTGTTTCCTGGTCACTTCTTACGTGGACTAGAGATAGTCTTTCTTATCATCTTCCACTTCTGTTCCTTGTCACTCGGTCCATCATAGCACAGATTGATGTCATTCCTACTTTTAAAATCCTTCCGTCTTCTCTCCAGGGAGTTGATGGAGGAACAGAATTCTACCCAGTTCTACCCAGCTGTAACACCTATGAAGCACAGTGACCAGCACGGCAAGATATGCACAGTGGTGCACGAAGTGGCACTCTCGGGCTGGTGGCAACCAACAGCTGTCTAATTAGACTTAAGGCCCAGCACAAAGGTGGGAAATCATGCTTGATACTGGAAACTTACACAGCTTCCTAGGGCTGGTAAGGGCATGAACCTTAGAAAAGAATCTACTGCCACCATTTTGTTAGGCCAGCAGAACTCCTTACTATATCCTAAATCTCATCCCTCATCAAAGAAGCTTATATTTATGGTAACTGGAGAACATCCTCCCCAAATCTATAGCTGGATACAATATGGAGATCCATAGACTATGGAGTGCCCAGCTGTAATGGATACATCTATGTTACAACTCATCTACATTACGACTCCTCCACCTCTGGCTCAGGGAATATCTCAGAAGAGCTGGGTAGAAAGATTGCCAAGAGCCAGAATATCAGAAAGTCTGCTATGACACATTCTCTCCTAGAAATCTCCATAAACAAGATGGCAGCACTGGAAATGACAACGGACATGTAAATGTGGAAGAGGAAATTTTAACAGGGTCTCTCTCACTTCTAGACAAAGAACTACAGGCAACTAATGACTATTGGGAGAAGGATTTGTGAATCCCTTGTTGATTGTTCAATGTACAGTAGTCAGTCTTGAAGCCAATACACACCACCAAAACAGTGTGTGTCTGTATGTATGTGTGTTTGTGTGTGTGTCTGTGTGTGTGTGTTTGTGTCTGTGTGTGTCTGTGTGTGTTTGTGTGTGTGTCTGTGTGTGTCTGTGTGTGTTTGTGTGTGTGTTTGTGTGTGTTTGTATGTGTGTGTCTGTGTATGTGTGTGTGTGTGTGTGTGTATGTGTGTATGTGTGTGTGTAGGTTGATGGGAGAGTCTGGATGGAGGAAAGAAATGTAATTGTATTTCAGTGACAAATAATTTTAGAAAACCAAAAGGATATCAAAATTCTAATCCTGACCTCCAAACCTGGAAACCTTGACTACCATTATTCAACTCAAAATCTTCCCTCATAACCCTTTCTAACTGTTTGGGTAAGTTTTAGTCATGGGAATTCCATGAGTTCCTGGGATTTTTCTGTCTCTTTTTCCCTTGGGGCCTTTGGACCTGCTGATGCTTCTCTCTGGGACATTCTTCCCTATGCTCACTGTTTGGAGAGTTCTGAGACTTTAGATCTCACTAAAACCTAGTTTGTTTTGTGACTTCACTCACTACCTTAAACAGCCCACTGTGGTGTTTTCTATTAAGAGTACCCTATTATCAATATTGAACAGAAACTATCATTATTTTCCATTTATGTGATTAAAAGTTATCATCTCTTAGTCCCTTACCTCCCACTCCCCCTATACTGTCAACTCTAGACAGTTAAGGTCCTTGTTTATCTTATTTGCCATCTGTCTTAGTCAGGGTTTAGTTGCTGTGAAGAGACACCATGGCCAAGCCAACTTTTATAAGGGATATAATTTAAGAAGGCCTGGTTTACAGTTTCAGAGGTTCAGTCCATTATTATCACAGCAGGAAGCATGGTAGCATCCAGACAGTTATGGTGGTCTGGAAGTATCTGACTTTCTACATCTTGATCTGAAGGCAACCAGGAGAAGGGTCTGACCTCCAAAATTGATGGATCCTGAGCATAGGACCTCAAAGCCCACCCCCACAGCGACACACTTCCTCCAACAAGGCCACATCTATTCCAACAAGGCATACCTTCTACTAGTGCTACTTCCCATGAGCTGAGCCTAATCAAAGCAGTATACCATCATATTGCCTTGGTTATGGCACAGAGCCCTTGTTCTTCATCTTTTCAATGAATGACTGGAATAAGCTTCATCTAATAATGACATGTGGGTTTCTGAGATATCTGGTTCTATCTTACAGGCATGTGAATGCTAACAACCCAGATGTCACAGTTGCCTATTCTTTGAGCTTTTCATATAGTGGAGCAAAAACACAATAACTTCCTTGGGATGTTTGTGAATTCTTGGCATCTTAATTTCTCAGAAGTGCTCTGGTTTTAATTTGCCTGCCCTGTAAATTCTTGGTCTCATTCACATCTTGACTCAGGCAGCTGTTATCTGCTTTCTGCTCCAACATATGGAGACAAGTCATTCCCTCTTCTGCTGGCACCAGATACAATTGACCAGGCATTTGAGAATAAAACTAGGTTTTCTTGATGTGTTGGAGCACTGCCGGGGATAGAGAGGAGGCAGCCAGAGGGCAGGGTGTTCACACAACACTAGGAAATCAACAAGTTTTCTTAACGTTTCTGTCCTTTCAAGCCCTTCAGCCCTCGCCAGCAGGCTTCCACTGTGACGTCTCTTGGGAGGTACTTCCCAGCCTCTCTCCTCTCCATAGCTCTTCCTCTCTTCCCCTTTACAGAACAGATTCCTCTTCTCTTCCTGTCCTTTCAGACCAGAGATGTGATGGGAGAGATAAAGAAACATTTACCTTTCAAACAAACAAAAAACAATCTATTCCTAAGTATCTCAGAGCCTTAGACAAGGAGCTTTTTTGATCTGATGTGGTTTTGTTTGTTGGTTTGGTTTTTGCTTGTTTCTTTTTTGTTTTTTTGTTTTTTTTGAGACAAAGTTTTACTGTGTAACCCTGGCTGTCCCCCAACTCAGAGATCAGCCGGTGTCTGCCTCTGCTTCTCTAATGCTTCAAATAAAACTGTGTGCCACCATTGCCCTGTTATGTGACTTTTAAAGAACATATTCTCGAGCTCTGTGGACCATTCAAAGGCTATTATTGCTCTTACACCTATGACTTTGGTAGTTTTTCCAAAGAATACTATGGATGGGCCAGACTCCGGTGGACCCCACTGTTAGCCTGAGCAAAACAACTTCTTCACTGGGTCTGCCAACTTCCTTGACCACATTCTTTAACCCTAAATGTAGCTTGACTTGGGCTGACTGTGTAAGAACCCTGGTAGAGGCAACTAGAAAAAAAACCTTAAAGTCAATTTCACATGTTCCAAGTATGATCAGAGCAAAGAGGAAGAATATTTCCATTTGGATGTAAAGTATGGCACACCCATAGGGATGTCGTGCCTTGATTGACAAGGATGAGCCTGAGCACATAGAAAGCTTCCTACATCTCAAACACTATAAAGAAGATAATAACAGAACTGCACTCCTCCGGTGAGAGAGATTGAAACCATTTCCTCTAGATGGAAGAATGCGGAAAGGTCATGCTTGGATTACCCAGGGAACATGGCAGACGACTCTCCTGGGCTCAGAGAAAAATGTGCTCCCAGGCTTCAAAATGATCTTTACTCTAAGTTGATCCAAACCATTCAGGCCAGACAAAAACAAAACAAAACCATTTGTGTCTAAATACAGAATTGATTCTTTAGAGAGAGGTCTAGTCCATTGTCAGCCTGCTCCAGTTCAGGAGACGTGATCGGGCTGTAATCAGGACAGTCTTTGTCAATGTCCCTGTGGGGTTACTATTAAGTAAGCTACAGACCAAGACCTGTAGAGGGGCTAGGGATGGGACCTTGCCACTGTCTGTGGTCTGTGGCAGGATAGACACTAAGAGACTGTGGTGCTTCTATGGCTTTCCTTCTTTCCAAGGCAAAGGAGGCAGATGAGGCTCCGACTCAACCCAAGTCACTCTCTCTCCTGAGAGGTCTCCATTGGAGGCTAATTGTGCAAAATGCAGGAAACAGATGGACTCTTTAACTTGGAAGGTGGCTGGGCCTGTCCATTGGGCCCGGCCCAACTCCTCTGCTGAGAGCTGTGTACTAGCTCTCTGAGTGGCTTTTACTCTAACTCTCCAGTCTGTTTTTCTTTCCATCTTGCCTTACAATTACCTCCCTGGCTGAGGCCTGACTTGGTCAGAGTCCATGACCAGATGGAGGATTCTTGTTCCTTCTCTTCCCTGCCTTGGTTTGCAACTTGCTCCAGAGATTTTGATGTGAGATTGCAGGGCTTCTGCACTGACCTTTGTGCTCAATACATGACCCAATGGCCTTTCAGCCCCTCCAGGGAATCGGGTTGCTGTTTTGTTTTGTTTTGTTTTTCAGAACAGGCATTAGTTAAATACTCCTTCTTTTTCTTAACTCCTTCTACCACCACCTCTCCCCCAATTCAATACACAGGCAGGGAATAGGTAGGTTTCTCTGTCAGGCCAGCTTCTCCCTCTACCTACTGCCACCAGCTGAGCCCAGTTACTGCAAGACCCAACCCACCTTAATCCTACTGTTAGTCCTGTTTTCTGTACTATCCAGAGTGATCTCCAAGTGCTTGGTAAATTACCTCATTTCTGCTTAAGTTTCTCAGGCAGTGGTAGCTCCAGAGCTCTGTGTAGGACTATGCTGGAGGTGGGGGCTGTCTGGGCCAAATTCTTAAGACAGAGGAAACAGTGGTTAAAGCAGGAAGGGAAGGAACTGATAAAGAACAGACATAGAACGGAGACCCCCCCAAGCCACTTTGGATGAAACCTGTTTTCATGTCTTTAAAAGACAACATAGCTCTTTTCTTTTCCTCTGCCTTTGGATAGTCACACCTGCCCTTCCCCTGCTGGGGATCGGCTACAGCAGACCCTTCTAGAAACTAAGCTCCAGGCTTAGAATCCTTCATACACTCAAACACTGTCAGATTTTGAAGATATATAACATTTTTGTTGAGAGATCTGCCATGTCCAGTGTAGAAAATTTAGTTGCAGCTCAGGCTTCTACCTGCCAGATGCCAGGAACACCAAACTTCCACTTGTAAACAATCAAATGTTGGCAGTGGAAGATGGCTCGGTGGTCAAGAGTATTTGCTACTCTTGCAGAGAACCTGAGACTGCTTCTCAGCACCACATCGGGCTCACAAACACCTGTAGTCCCAGCTACAGAGGATCTGACACTTGGGGCTCCTTCATATGTGTGGTGAACACAAATGCACTTGAGTACATACACACATAAATAAATAAATGCTGTAAAAGAAACACCATCAAAAATGTCTCCAGAAATTGCCCAAGATGTCCTAGAGTTCAAAGGAAGTCTGATGAAGAGCCATCAGTCTAAAGGAGCACTTAGCATCTTCTGGTGGCTTTCATGGCTCTTAAGAATCACACATGGGCTGGCGAGATGGCGCAGCAGGTAAGAGCACTGACTGCTCTTCCCAAGGTCCTGAGTTCGGATCCCAGCAACCACCCCCGTAATGGTGCGTCTGAAGACAGCTACAGTGAATTACTCCAGAGGAAGCAGGGCCGGATGGGAGTGGGGGGAGGGGGATCGGGGGGAGGAGGGGGGACGGGGGTGGGGGGGCGGCAGAAGTCCTGAGTTCAATTCCCAGCAGTCACATACTTGATGGCTCACAGCCATCTGTACAGTTACAGTGTACTCATACACATAAAATAAATAAAATAAATCTTTTAAAAAAAGAATCACATGTAAAAAAAGTTACTGTGGTAACAGGGTATGTTTATTTGCTATGAGGATCAGTACAAAGTGCCTGAAGGCCCAATGTGTAATCAATCTAATTTGGCTTCAGAAATAGACAGAAGATCTACAGGATGAAGCCTGGAGCTCACAGGAGAAAGCCCAAAGAAGAACCAGGAAAATTAAATATGACTAGATAAAATAATTCATGCACCACTGACAGAATTTAATTATAGGTAACTATGGTCTATGAATGTGAATCAAAAAAAAAAAAAAGTGCCAAAAGCAAGCCATGCAATGATGGCTGAAATGATGCCCACGTGGACAAGTGGACTAGCTTGTGAGCCAGACTTGCTGGGAACGTAGGGCAAGAGCTGCACCTTGCAGTGGTCCTGATCAATAAGCAAGGCTGGGTAAGCTGAGAAGCTGCTGCTCACCTGATGGTATCACTGGCCCATGGCACTGGGCACCGGCGCTTTATAAATCATCTCGACATCCATCCAAGCACTAGAAAACCCAAACTGAGGTGTCGGATCGCAGGTCTTGGAAGGATGTGACAAGCGCTCCGATAAACGGAGCAGAGAAAAAGAGATAGGAATTGAGGCAGAAGTGAGATGTTCCCTTCC
>JADRCC010567451.1:0-16985 GCA_019843855.1 Hylomyscus alleni
AAATAGACGGACAACAGGTTGACAGGGGAAACGAATATGTTGTCTTTCGGTGTGTTGAGTGAATCAAAGTTTAAATGAATGGCTGGTAGATGGCTGGGTGGCTGCATGGACAGACAGACAAATGGACAGATGAATGGACTGAGTGAGTGGATATTTGTCTTGTGTAATAGAGGTTACCATCAAATACGTAGAAACAAGGTAGTGGAACAAGGGTATTTCCAGGGGATTTTCATTCATTCATATAGGGTCTGAGGAGACCTGTTGGACCTCCTGAGAAGAACTCCACCTCATTCTGGGAGTCATAAAACACCCCAGAAGGATAGGACGATCCCTGTGGCTTAAGCATCAGAGATAGTCTCACATGCTCCTGCCAGTGTTTTAACCTTGCTTCTAGCACAACATAGGCCCTCCCATTGAGGGGCTCTTATTCCTAGGAATGATTTCCTGGCCTAACTATTTACTGCCTACATATTGAGTCCATAGGCAGGGGGCAGGGTCTACCACATTGCTCCTGTAGTTGATATCAACCGCAGAGCCACCTGTGAAGAACCCCAGGGCTCCCTCGAACTTACAAGGCTTACAGGACTCTTATTTCATCTGGAGGCGGCAGGGGGATGGTAAATGGAGTGAGTATTATCTCTCACTAGTCACCAAGCAGAGCTGAGAGAACTCTCTCATTTAGCTAGGAAGGTGGGGTAGACCTCCTCTTTTTCCCCCAAGGCTTTAATTGCTAATGACTTTGAGTGGGATTTGTTAAAGCCATTCTTTGTGTTCAACCTTTTATTTTTTTAATACTTTTTTTTTTTTAATCCAAAGTCATTACTCACTGTGGTTAGTTTGGATGTTTGAGACAGCCCAGCCTGGCATGTTCCCTATCGTGGCACTTTATAAATGTTCGTGCTGATTAGAACTTTTATTTTTCATAATGACCCTCTAATGTAATGATAATGCAAGTAATAGCCCATGTCTAATGGCCTCTTGTCCAAGGGCTGAGGGAATTCATTTAATGTATTTAGTGCCAAACTCCTAAAAGAAAACTATTTAAACTGCTGCATTCACTTATGCATTTTTATGAATCTCTGGGTAATAAAGGGGAATGGCTCTTCTGGAAGTTTGGAAGACATGGAAGGGTTTCTAGTCACTTGGCTCCATTTCGATTATGGGTACCTGTCTTTCTTATCGCACAGCTGCTAAGACCAAACTCTAGGCCAGCTTCGTGATGAGGACACTGTGGACAAAGCTGGATCTTTTGCCATCCTTGGTCTGTTCTGGATGAAATGGGAGTAGATGTTTAGGTTCACAAACAGCCCGTGGGTACAGCTGGATGCCAGGGAACAGGAGGCTATCATAGGAGTGAATCCTGAGACTTACTCTCTTAGGCAGACAAACAAGAGCTGAGGAGTCTTTTGACATGTCTGTCTCCTGAGAGGCCTTGCCAGAACCTTACAAATACAAATACAGTCAACCATTGGACTAAGGACAGGGTCCCCAATAGAGGAGTTAGAGAAAGGACTGAAGGAGTGGAAGGAGTTTGAAACCCCATGGGAAGAACAATTAATATCAACCAACCAGATCCCCTCAGAACTCCCAGGTACTAAGCCATCAACAAAGGAATACATATGGTTCCAGCTGCACATGTAGCAGAGGATGGCCTTGTCATGCATCAATGGGAGGAGAGGTCCTTGGTCCTATGAAGGCTAGATAGATGCCCTAGTGTAGGGGAATCGAGGGTGGGGAGGTGGGAGTGGGTGGGTGGGTGTCTGAACACCCCCATAGAAGCAGGGGGAGGGAGGATGTGATAGGGTATTTCCTGGAGGGAGGGAAACCGGGAAAGGAGATAACATTTGAAATGTCAGTAAAGAAAATATCAGAGAGAGAGAGAGAGAGAGAGAGAGAGAGAGAGAGAGAGAGAGAGATATTTAACTACTGGGGAAATAGAGAGTCCCAAGAGACTGCTCAGTACCCCACTGATCTTAACTTCTCTTTGAGCTCTTTGCCTCATAAATAACACTGTTTCCTCCCCTTTCCTTCATGTCACTTATGTTCAATTGTGCTTTAGTTTCCTTTTGGGAGTAGGCATAGCTCCAGTGTCTCCTCAGCTGTCAGAACATGCTCCATGAAGGAAGGCGTGTGAGATTTCTGAGCCCCTGTAAGAAACTCCAAGTAAATGGAAGTCGCGCAATCTCTGATCCTCCATACCACAGAATTGTTCTTGGAATGTGTTTTTCTGCTTCTCCTAGGTATAGCAGATAGCAGTGAGTTTACTTCCCAGGCCTCTATGAAAAAACATGTTCTGCCATGTGTGGCTTGTTCTTGTGTTGCACCTTACTTGACGCTAACTCTTAATGCTCAGAGTATAAACTGTCTGACGCTCTGAATAAAGTTGCCTATTGCATGAGACCTCCTTTTTAGACCCCACTCTCCCAGGTTTATGCAGCCAACCCGAGTGATAAACACTTTACAAAAGCTATCAAAAACTCCAAACCTCGGTTGTAACTGTCCAGTGAGTCTTCTAGATACAGGTAGATAGATCCCAGCAAACAAGTTGAGAGAGAAAGTTTGATCTGAGAAAACTAGTGCGTCATTTAAATTCCCCATAGCCAGAGATGGAGTCTTTGTCCTCACCATGAATAGGGCTACAAAGAACGGTGGGTGCTTCAGATGCTGGATAAGCAGCAATGGCTCTGTTCACAGAAACAGGTCCCAACCATGGCCCAGGCACATTCATAGCAGACATGTCCATTAGTTTTTATCAGAAAACCAAGTCATTGGGTGCCCTGGATTTTTGTTTGCTCAGTTAGTCAACCGTACTCAAACATTCTAGCACTGATATTACCCCCCCACACACACACGCTTTCAAAATGTAACCTGGAATGAGATGCCACTCTTCCACCCCAACGAAAGATATGTGAGTCCTGTACTTACCGCAAGCTCTATGCTCTCCTCAAACCAGCTGCTTCTTATCTTTGCCATCTTGCTTATTTCAGTTTAAAAAGTAGCCATAGATGATCCATTGGGTGATCAGGCTTTGCTGGATTGTGGTAGGAGCACAGGCTAAGTTTTATACCCATCTGCTTGGAGTAGCCACTAGACGGTGATGGAAGCAGATATTGTAAAAATCAGAACTCAATGAGACCTTGGCTTCCAGTCAAAAGAAACTCTCTCACCAAGTCTCAGTTTCTTCTCTGTTAAAGATATGCTATGTGCATATTCATCGATGCCTTGCAAGGTTTGAAAGGGTAGATGGATCCCAGTAAGTGCCTCCAAGGTCAGATGTCAAGTATGTGGGTAGAGATGGTATTCGGCTCCCTCTCTTTCCAGCATTGCCTCAGCTTCAGGGAGGTAATTGACCCATGGTAACACACCTTCCTGAGGTCCTGATAAACCATCCCAAGAATGCGAGTAGATACTGGCTCTCCCATTGTAGGGTAGCTGGGAAAGTGCCAGCTACTGAGCAGCCTGGAGCTCATTGAGGACTGCCACTGGGCTGAGCACAAACACTCTTCTCATCTTCCTGCTTCTTTCCTTCTTTTTCAGAGATGTTCTCAGGGACTCTCCTGAACCTACTGCACCCTAAGAGTCCCAGGGAGCCCACCATGCCAGACACAAAACATATCCCAGCACACGGGACATGTGCTCATACCACAGAAAGCATTCATTCTTACAAAACAAACAAAACCCAAAAACAAAAACCAAAACAATGAAGTCAAACAGAAAATTGGCTCAATTTCCATGGCACCCTCTGCATCTTATTCTTATTGAAAATACCTCCCTTCGTGGAGAGATCACTGACATTAGGATTGCACAGTGAGAGGCCTATGTCTTCCAAGGGCTTCTTTTAATGATTGACATAAGGGAAGAAACATATCTAGTGTTTAATAAATTAGTGGACATTACTTAGCTACTTGTGATATTTGGCTTCATAGGACCAGGTGGAAAAATATGTTCCTTTTAGACACGTCACTTGAAAATATAAATAGCTCCAGGGCATCTGTGTTTCCAGCTCATTTCCAAGGGACAGGCAATGACAAAGGGTGAGTGTTGGCAGTGAGCTGGAAAGCTGACTTAGGAGAGAGACATTTGAATGAGGGTCCAAACATAGACAACGTGAGCAGTGAGTTGATCCATGAGCAAACAAGGGAGGGATTTAGGTGGATTCCCTGGCTTTGACTCTGCTTCCCTTCTTTTCCTACTTAAATGATCATGCAGGACCCAGCAGAGCCCCGCCCTGCTCCTGAAGGCCTGCACCAGTGAATTTACCATTGACCTCCATTCTTCTGAATTTCCTACAAAATTATACATGGAACACTAATAATTTACAGAAGACATGAATAATAATACATTATAATTAATCAATACATTTGTTAATTTGGGTATTCTTAAAATCTGTGGCAGTCTGAGTCCTGGTCTTATATCCTTGGGAGCTTTTCTAAGTGGAAGCCATCTCGTTTCCCTCATCACACAGGGAAGGGTCTATTGATCTTTTCAAATGGGCCATACCTGACTCCTTTAGTCACCCCCCCATGCTAGTCTCTGTCCATAAAATGACCACCTGTCATGACTTAGCATCTCTGTAAACTTTATTAATTGTTTTCAATACTGGAGATTAACCTAGGTGGCATATATTCTAGGGATATGTTTTGTCTCTGAATTATACTCCCAGCCTCACATCTGTCACTTTAAATAAAAAATGGCCCTCACTAGCACACTTAATTAGGTCTCTGCCCCTTGACATATGTCCTTATAAAATCATGTCCTCTTTCTGAGCACTTAGCCTGATTAAAATTATTAATATAATTACTTAGTGTAATTAGTATAATTATGCATGTAATTGTTAATGCAATGCATCTAAATTTCTGGCATATATACATATTTACTAAATAATATTTGTTGAGTAAAAATATCGCAGTGGACCTCAGCATGTTTGGGGAAGTTAATGTGTGAATCCCACTGGCCTTGTTCTTTCTGGAATGTAGGTTGAAAGCTATGTCCAGAGTGATAGTGGTACTGGCTCCTGGTCACCTATCTCAGGATGAGGAGTTCATGTCTTAGCTAAGAGTTCCTATTGCTGCAATGAAAAACCATGACCAAAAAGCAAGCTAGGGAAGAAAGGGTTTATTTGGCTTATACTTCCACATTGTAGTTCATCATCAAAGGCCGTCAGGACAGGAACCCAAGCAGGTAAAGTAACCTGGAGACAGAAGCTGATACAAAATCACAGAGGGGTGCTGTTTACTGGCTTGCTTCCCTCGGTTTGCTCAGCCTGTTTTCTTATACAACCCAGGACCACCAGCCCAGGGATGGCCCTACCCACATTGGGATGGCTTCTCTCACATCAATCATATTTAAGAAAATGCCCTACAGGTTTGCGCACAGCCTAATCTTACGGAGGCATTTTGTCAATTAGGGTTCCCTCCTCCCAAATGAGTCTAGCCTGTGTTGGGGTGATACAAGTGAGCCAGCCCAGTTCACAGAGCTTTGCTTTGCTCGTAGCCTCCTCCTTCCTTTATGCCCCAGGAGATTTCAGTTTTGTCTCCTCTGTGCTCAGTGGAGTTTGGGATAATCATTATCTCCAAGACACAAATGCTTGGTAATCTAAGGAATATTTAAAGAGTGATCTACGAAGAAGTCCTGAAGTAGACCTTGAAGCCCCTATCTATTGATACATGGACTAAATTTCTCCAGCATTCTATAAAAAAGAATCCTGACATACCCAAGAGGGAAGCCTATAGACAGAGAGGCTTGGTGTAGCTCTCTGGTTCATATGGTGTGTCAAAAAATTTTGGCCATGAAGAGTTATATGCAAGGGCACAGTGTGGGACTTGTTAAACATCAGTACAACAGAGTTCAAGGTCTCAGCTTCCACTGTTGAAAAAGAGGGTCCTGATATGTGTCCTCTTTACTATTCTTAATTTTCTTCTGACCCTGTCTTGTGTTGGGGCAGGTGCTGCTTTATAAAGATAGAGGGATGGAAGGACAAGTGTTCCCACTGGCACAAAACACACACAAAGCTGCCAGACAAGTAAAAGAACACACAACCACTTGGGCTAGAGCTACCTTTCTGTGGAAGAAACTTGGCAAGATCGCTGGCTTGGAGCTTCAGCATTCTGCCTAGTGGCAATATGAAACAGGGCTACCCCATTCATCTTCTCCCTACCAGTCCGAGGAGGTGGCAGCTTAGATTGGCTGTAAGGTTTGAAGTGCACCAAGTGTGCTCATGTAAGTCTGGGAGGAGGATGCGAGAAAGGAACTCAAGCATAAAGTGAACCAAAAAGACTGTTTCTCAAGATGGCTTCCTTAATCCCTGCCCTTCTTGAGAGTCTCTTTCTTTTGAGGATAAAAGATTGTTGAACTTCTCAAATTCTTTTAGGACATAAAATGAAAGCTTGAGTATAGAGGGCATCTGAAAGAAGCCACACAGATGCCTTGGTGACGCCGGGGTGTAGGTAACAGATATCTGCGATGACATACTGTGAATGCTGAGGAAGGAAGGGGCTTCCGGATTTGGCTGGGCAGGAAAGAGGCACTACAAAGAGGGCTCGTCTTGGAGAGAAACTTCTGACCTCAGTGACTTGGATGCTAGTTCAGTCTAGCTTGGTATACATTGATTGGTGTCTCCCCTGGCTCAGACACTGTTTGGACTCTGGATAAATAATGATGGAGAGAAGAGACAAGACTCGTATTTCCAGCACTTACATTCCTAAGGGCCAAGAGAAACAATAGAAAAGTCAAGGCTGACAAAAGATAATTTCCTGTGTTGATATTATAATAAAAAAGAATCCAGATAGGGTCTTCGGGAGCAGCTACTTGGAGGTCTGAGTCAAGGGCACTGATGTCAAGGAGCTAGTCATGGGACTAGGGAAAAGCATCAGAGAAAGAGCTAGTGCTGGTTGTTTCAGTGTGGGACTGAGTATGGAAAATCTGGAGGCTGAAGTGGAAATCAGTGTGGTTCGGCTGGAGCGGGCAAGAAATTGATGGGAAACGAGTCGGCAGTGAGAAGACGTTTGAAGTTTTGAGTCTTTTAGAAATGCCCACCCTAGAAGTTGTGTGGAAAGCATTTTAGGTACTGAGAGTGGAGAGATGAAGGCAAACAGGGGGTTCTTATAGAGAATATGGGAGGTAATGGTGTTGGCATATGGGGGAAAGGGACGTTCTGCACTCTACTGTGTTGGTCTAGAGTGAGCAGAGCTTGTTGGTGGTTGAGGATGCACAGCTGGCCAGGGAAAGGCCAAACAAGGTGCTTTTGAAAGTGTTGACTTGTCCAGCTACAGTGGGAACCTTTTCTGAGAGGGTCCTTAGGAGGAAAGGAACAAAGCTGGAGAGGACATAAAATTTTGTTCTTTTTCCCAAATGACAGTGGGAAGAGAGAGGTTTCTCGAATAGCTGAGTAGTATTTATAAATTATTTATAGTCTGGGAATTGTCTTTAAAAGAAAATTAGATAGGTCAGCTGATAAAGCTGGCTGGACGTCCTGGCTTTCCTCTTCCCTCGGCAACTGTGAGATTCCTGTCTGTGCCCGACAATCTGACTTGACTGGTGCACTGGGAAAGCCGATTGATACCATCTGACTGGTTATCATGAAAGGCTGACTCAACCCAGTTTGTTGTAATCTCACCAAGTGTTCATTCTGAGCTGGCTTCCTCCATTCAATAACCTATGGACAGGTGACATTCTGAAAGTCAAGGAAATGTAGAGTTTTAGTTTTATAACATAACTTGAGATCAGAGTATCTCAGAAAACATCTGAAATAGTTGGGACCAAGAAGAAAGAGCAGGAAGCTAAGTTTATAGCCTTAATTGCACGTTAGCCATTCCCTAAAACAGATTTATTTACACACTTCTTGGAGACAGTTTTTCTAAGCATAGACAACTTCATTTGAGTATGTAATAGCCTTCATTCACAGCCGAGACCCCACCCCCACTATCCACAGCTACTAAGACAACTATATCAAATAAGCTTTATACTAAGTGCTACTATTGATTAGTAGAGGCTGCCAGAAGCATCCTATTCAGGAAGGGTCCAGGGTCATGTCTAAGCTCGGCAGGATTGATAACTCATGTCTGCAATGGGTATGAGAGGGGAACATTTTTCTGTCCACTTGTTTTAAGATGTTTCAATTATAATTTAGTCTAAGTGAATTATAATCAAATTTCCGTAGACAGTTCTGGGAATACACTCTTTTTTTCTATTTTATGCCTGGAACAGGGTATTACATATCACAAGTTCTTGATAAGTATTTATCAAATGAATGAATAATATTTGGGTATAGTTTTTAAAGTTAAGGTTTGAGGATGTATCTTACAGACTCCATTATGTCAGAGTACCTAAAGGCTGGGCAAAGTTCTAGATAGTGACATAAATACCTTGACCATCTGTCCTTTGTATTCACAGTCAATGGCTGTGGATGACGGTATTGAGCGTTCTTAGGCAGACTCACTCTTGAAGGAAGTATGCCTCTGCATGCAAGCTTTGAACTTAAGGGTCCTGACAGGCTTTGTTTCCTTTTAAGTTGTCATGGGTCTGTCTTTGAGTTTCTTTATACATGGCTTTTTCTCCAATAAAATCCTTGCATGTTTAATCTCATGTTGGTTTTGTGGAGCTGGACAGAATTGGAAAAGCCCTCTTTACTCCACAAAATGCCAGTTGGGCATCCAAGAAATGTCACGCTCATCCTTTGTAGAAGACACAGTAAGAAACAGATTGTGTCTCTTGAATGCTCACTGGAGAGAGGCAACACAGCTAAGAACTTCAGTTCTTATTTTTTAAATGCCTTGAGAAAACATTCTAAGAATTAGCATGTTACTATTTTTATAAATATCTTCATTTTCATTACTATACAACACACCAAATGGCATACCACCAATGGCAGGGCACCCATCTGAAGCTCAATGTAATGAGCTCTGTGGTATCTAATTCTACGTATCTTTCCATATTCATAAGAGTCTTTTGGTTTACCCCAATCCTAAGTCAAGTTATTGCTCATACATTTCATGAGCTCTGTACCAGACAATATGCATTTTCTTGTTCGCAGCCCAAATTTCTAACGAGTGTATGGTTTTTGTGACTTAGGCATTAGACTTTGTCCTGGAACTTTGAAATGTTGTAGAATTCTCCTCTTTCCTTGCTAGACCCCATCTAGGACTATATCCACCATCTACCATGACCCTTCATTTACTCTGTTCATCTTCCATCTATGCTTTCCCTGACCTTTAGTCTAGTTATTTCCAGAGGTATTAATGTATATACAATCTAAAATTAATCAATCAATAGTTGCCCTTACACACTTCCAAACCAGAGATCTGGGTTAGGCCAATTTTACTCATTTGAGAAGAACCACTGAAGATGAATTTTGTCTATATAATTAGCATCAGCAGCACAAGCTTGTCATTCATTGATGATCTTTCAATGCACATTCCTGGAACATCACCCCTATGACACATGCCATGGTCAGTATCAGTGAGAACAGAAGTCCTATGCATCAATTTGGGGAAGGATATCTTAGGCTTTGAGAGTCTCAAAAATACCTTTTCTATTTACTTCTGTGAGAAATGAATGCTTTCAGTGCCTTTAAAATTACTACCACCATGATTTCTCTTGTAACGCATGATCATTGCCTGTCAAGTGCTCTGAGAATGCAAGAGCCAAATTCCCTTCAGAAATTCATCACGATGCTCTTAACCTTTGGCATCCTTGGTAGGGGATGGCTTATGAGTGGCTACTCCTACAACTTTGTGTGGCTGTTTCTACAACTAGGTTGTAAGAGATCTAGGAGCCGTGATTGCAAACGATCTCTCTCTCTCTCTCTGCTGCAATCCATATTCCAGTTCATACAAAAGGGAAGGACCTCCCGTCTTTCCCCAAGCATCAGAGGCTCTACCTGCCTGCTATCTGAGCAGAGCTCATTGCTCAAGCAGTGGCCTTTCCTTCTGATCAGGGCTACAGTCACTACAGGGATCTGCTTCACCCCAGGGAGTTCAAGAGCTGACAATGGGGACCTCACCTTGGTGACTTTACGTCCCTTCTTCCCCCTCTTTCTCTGTCTCTTTCCTTTGTCCCATGCCCTTTCTTCTCACTCTTTCTTCCTTCCTTCTTAAGTTGTTTTTACTCCTTTCAAATCCTCTTCCAGGCAACATAGCAACCTTTCTCGTCTTGAAACAGTTTGATTTAGTAACCCCTAGAAGATTTTGTTTTGTTACAGCTTTAAGCAGTTCTATTTACTAGTTTAGTTATGAAAGCTCATAATATTAAACATGTATATTACTTACTGCTTCATTTTTAAATAAACACAATGAACCATGGTATAGGCAAAATAGCATAACTTTTTATTGAAAATTACCATATCAAAAAATTTTAAAGATTGGAGAGCACCATTGTTTTACAGTTTTGCAAATGTCAGTATTGTCTGGCTCAAAGGAAGACAGCTGGCTTTTCATATCTGAGTCTGCAGTCTGTCTACGACAATATCACACTCCCTGAGAATATTCCCTCAGAGAGAACTAAAGCAAAAGAGGCGGATAGCACTGCAGTGTTTTTATGAAAATTTTGTGGATCTTGTGACCTCCAGAAAGGGTCTCAGGGAGCCCTCCCAAGTATGCATGGCCATGTTTTGAGAACTCTTATCCTAGGTTTGGGACAGAAATGATCCAGTATCTTCCTTACCATAGAGGAAAGACACAAAGGGTGATTTACATGCAGTGCAATCCAGGTTATGCTGGAGATAACCAGAGGTCATGGGAGGACATGGAAGGGGATCTAACTCAGTCTCATGATGCATCTTGGGAGAGAATCAGAGTCCCTGGCTCAGTTGCTGCCTAAGCAGAGCTAAACTGAACAAGCAAGAACACAAGGATTCTTGTGAAAACTGGAATGTTCTCATCAGCTGTGCTGTTCTCAGAACTAAATACGAGAATGACCTAGCATCTTTGGCTTTCAGCTTTAATATCATGATATATTGGGAGGGGGCATTTCTTTTTACCATTCTCTCTAGCTCTGATATTGAAGAAATGCAGATAACAGCTCCCATAAATAAGAAGTGAAATTGGCCTGCCAGTGTTTTCTTTCTGAAGCACTGAGAGGCAGGTGAGCACTTTGCAGTGAATATACTGTAAACCAGATAATTGCCATCCATCTTCTCGAACATCTCAGGATCTAAGGCATGGGATGGAATTCACAATAAAAATGTATCATGCACATTGGATCTTTTCTAGAACAAAGTTGACGGCGTACGCCACAAAGGTTTTATTTATTAGTTTGCCAGTAGAGAAATGAAAATATAGTGTCTTTACCTAAGGTGAAGAAGATTCCACATTCACAGCCAAGTCTCTGCCTCAGGTGGAAGCTATCATCTTACAGACTCATCTTGCCTGAGCTTTAGTGGCTAGTAATTTTAGCACTACTATTGAGGGCTAACATGTGCTTGTTTAGATCTAGTTAACATCTACACTTAGTTAATTTTAATCGAGATGAACTTCAATGACATGCATTTTAATAGCAATGCCTGACCTTTTCCAGAAAGGATGAAAGTCTGTCTTAGGACTGTTGCATTTTTCTCCTGCCTGAGTTGCCAGCTTACTGGCCTCCTATAGATTTCTGATTTGCTAACCCCTGACAATGATCAATGCATGAATCAATTCCTTGAATAAACATACATATCTTCGCCCCCTCCTCCCTTTCTTCTCCATGATATTATATAGATTGCACAATGCCAGAATATATGTATATATGCAGATTTAGACATAGATAGTTTTCTGCATCCCTGGGCTGTCCTAACTGCCATTCGGGCAGCTTTGATCTTGGTGATGTTATATTGTTATGCCTTACTAAGCATTTGATCCAAAGCTTGACCCATGGGAAATGGAAATAAAATTCCTGCTGGTATGCTTAACTATAGGTAGGAGGAAGACGCTGAAATGGAAATCTGATCTCTTCCACTAAAGGACCATGAATGTTTGCATCCTTTAAACTTTCTGGATCTCTATGCCCTTGTCCATGAAGTAAAACTAATGCTGCCTTCCCACAAGGTAGTAGGGTAGATTTAGCCAGGTGGTGCTGTGAATCCTAGCATACAGTAGGTCCTCAGTAGCATCAGCTTCTGATTAATTATATGACGACTCTGGTCTGATTCTGGCAATAACAGAAGAGGTTTAGACAATTATCTTCAGGAGCATAAATTTGAAAGTAAGTTACTGTCTGGTTTTAGGAGTTCAAATGTTTAAAATGCAGTGAAGTATGAGATATTGAAGTAATAACAATCTTGGGGAATTACAGATATAACAATTTAGTGCACACTTTAGTCCAATAACGTTGTTCAGTAGGTAAGACGTTTTGTGTGGAAAAATGAGCTGGTTCCTACAACTGAAGAGGGATGTAAAGCAGTGCGGTGTGCCCCACTCCTATTCTACCCCATCCTTCCCTGAACAGCTCTTGGTCTTCTTCAGGGACTCTGGTTTTTCCAGGCCCTATGAGGTAAGGTAAGTAACAAAGACTTTTCAATTATAGAGTGTCTATATTGGGGGCATCCTAAACCTTGTCTCTGCCTTGATCTCAAGCTGTGGATTTGAGCCTTCTTAGGGACCTGTGAGGTGCCATGCACCTTTGAGCCAGATTTGGCAGTTGCTCTCCTAACAAGCCTGTGGGGTTGAGGTTTACCTACTTTGTGCGAAGAAGAGAGTTGGAAGATTTGGTGAAGATATTCTGTTGTTATGGAGCACTAGAAATTTGAAACTTGAGACAGAGTGAGATTCTGTCTCACTCTGAGCAACTTACTCAATCAACTTTTTCTGTGTTAGGCAGAAAAGTTAAAGTTTATAATTTTATGAGGTCAATTTTTGTCAGTGGTTGGCCTTCCTTCCGGAGCGAATGTAGTCCTATTCAGAAAGTTGCCCCCTAGCCTCATCTCTTACAGGGTCCTGTGGATGATTTCTTCTGGCATTCTCAGTATTTTGGAGTTCACCTTGAGGTCTTAGATCCATCTGGAGGTTTTCAGTTTTGTGCGTACTGATAGATACGAGTCTAATTCCGCTCCGCATGTGGACATCCAGTTTTCCTAGTACCATTTGTTAAAGTTGCTAAAGTTTGTTTATTTTGTTTTTTTCTTTCTCTAGCACATACTCTGGCCTCTTGGTCAAAGAGCAGATGGCTGTAGTTGCATGCATTCATGGTTGGGTCTTCTATTTCCTATTAGTCTTCTATTAGTCTACTTGTCTGTTTTCATGATACATGCTTTTATTATTGTGGCTGCATATTATAGATAGGAATCTGGTAAGGTAATCCCTCCAGGTGCTTATGGTCATATTGACTTTGGATATCTTAGAGTCTTTTGTGGTTCCATATGCCCTCTAGGAGAATTTTGCTTATTTCTGAGAAGAATGTCATGGGGATTTTGATTGGGATTTCATTGAATCTATACATTTCAGCACTCCTTCCATTCTACCTTGGGGTCAATTCAGGGTGAACTTTGATTAATTGTCCAAATGTTTGGTATAGAGACAAGCTCAAAACTCACAGTTATAACAGTATATATAGCATTAAAATGTATACATTTCTACCTTTCTTCATAACCACTATTTATGTGGGATAGTGCCATCTTGATATTACTAACTGTGGTTGTTTGAATATGCTTGGCCCAGGGACTCTCACTGTTAGGAGGTGGTGCCTTGTTGGTGTAGGTGTGGAACTTGTTGGAGGAAGTGTGTCACTGTATGGGTGGGCTTGGAGACCCTCTTCCTAGCTGCCTGGAAGCTAGTCTTCTCCTGTTTGCCTTTGAATGAAGATGTAGAACTCTCAGCTCCTCTAGCATCCTCATCTGCCTGGATGCTGCCATGCTTCCTGCTTTGATGATTATGGACTGAACCTCTGAACCTGTAAGCCAGCTCCAATTAAATGCTGTCCTTTACACGAGTTTCCTTGGTCATGCTGTTTGTTCACAGCAGTAACACCCTGACTAAGACACTAACATTCAGTTAACAACTTTGAAAGTACTCAATACGCTACACAATTATTTGTGGACAGAAAAGAAAAGATGGGAGGAAAACACAAATAGTGGGTAAGTTGATGAAAAGAGAGTAAGGGGAGGGGTAGTGGTGGGGATAGAGCAGAAGGGAAAGAGACGTTCTACCTCCAGGAAAAGCCCCCTAGCAAACAGCTGAGGATTAATGACTTAGCCATCCTTTCCACAATACTTCCAACACATTTAAAGCAGTGTAAATAAGACTCGTTTCTTGTGGATTTTAGCATGTGTGAGCTATGCACATGGAGTTCATATTTAAAACGCTTTAATTGGTACTTCCAGCAGAGCACATGGCCTCTCATTAACTGATTGGGTTATCTTAAAGCTTGTAACGCATCCCCTCTTTGTATCTGGGTGATGCTGGATACCTACTCCTTGTAATCAGACATTGCCCATGTGCCATCTTGGAGGTGCTTAGAAGGTAAAGGAGTGCCTGCTTCATTGACTAGTGTTTTCTAATATCCTCGGAACTTTCAGGATACCGACATCCTCAGATCCAAGATGCTGCTTATCCTCAAGGCTTAGCATGGTTCATGGAGACGAAGGCTAGGAAGGGGCTAGTAAATATGCATTAGGCATGAGATAGGCAGAACAGGATGATGTGGAAGTACAGAGGGCTACGCGGGATTTAGAACCTGACTTAATCTGGAAGGATAGATAGGCAGAGTGAGAGGCAGGGATTCGAGGAGAGGAAGAAATGAACACAATGAGTAGCATCAGATGGCTATACTTTTCTCAGGGAAGCTGGTGAAGGAGCCCAGGACTGAAAAATCTAGAAAATCTTTTCTAGACAGTACCACCCCCCTCCACACTCTGAAGCAGGCAAATAAATACAATTTTTTTTAATGTGGCCATATTTATTGTAGTAAGGAATTATTGCAAGAAATGACACCCACCAAAAACCATTTTAAGAAGAAAATAGTGGTTTTAAAAAGAACTGATAGTTTTCATTCATTCATAATCAGGCTGATGTGCATTGAAGAGGGAGCTGGGCCCAGGGCTGGGAAGCAGAGTGGATGGTTGGCTTCTGTATCTCTGCATTTGGGGTGGATGCAGCCTTCCTCTCCACGACCACACCCTAATCTTATATCCTCCAAAAGGTTGGCTTCCCTGATTTAATTGAGTTCTCAATTTCCCCCAAACCTTGAGTGATCATTGCATGAATGTCAGCTCCAACTCTTTAGAAACATCAGTGTCATATGCTCATCCCCAAACAAATTATAGTTTCTGAGCCTCAAAATTTTCATGATACAATCAACCCAGTCTTTGACATCTAGCCATTTCCTCATGGACATGATGGCCACCCTGGCTTAAACAGCTATCTGAAGATCAGACCAGAAGGTGAACTGGGACATGGCATGCAACAGACCAGTTGGCAATGAGAACACCATAGTAGGCAGAATATAGTTAACCCTTTGAAAGCTTTTGCCACAATAAACCATACCTTATACTCAGCTTTACACAGGAACTGATAAAAGTGTTCTGAGAGCTAACAGTTTCCGGACAGATGAACTTTATGTTGGAAGGAGATAGTGTCAAAAGGTAACTGCCAGGCCCCTCTTCCTCCTAGCCACAATGCTCTGCTGCTTTTGGGAGCATTAGCATGCTTTTTCAGAGGTAGAAGCAGGGAGAGGAGCGTAGCATGCTCTCATGAGAAATACTCTGTGCTCCAGTTAAAGAAACATTGGGTGGTGAGACCTAATTTCTCTGTAAATGGAGCACAAACATTACACTGGCTCCCCCTCCTCCAATTGCAAAGACACAGGTATTTTGCAGATTCTGAAAGATGGAGAAGAGACAGGACAGGCAAGAAGCAGACCTAAAGGGACAGGATGTGATGGGCCACCCTCCAAAAGGTGTGTGCAGCAAACAGGAACACTACCCTGTGGGAAATGATACAAGGCCAATTCTGATGTTACATCTAAACCAGGCCATGCGTGAACGGACTGGCCTTGGCATATGGAAACAAACAGGCAAAGTATTTTGTTCAAGGTTCCAACATTACAAAAGGGGAGTGAATGAATAATACCAGCCAGGCTACAAGCATTAATACCTACGTTTTCTTCCTGGATAGGAGGTAGTTCATGAGTTTCCCAGGGAACCAGAATTTGGAAGTAGCTTATTAATTATTTCTGTTTGTAAATGATTTCTATATTATGTGGATGCTTCCTGACAGTTCACCCTAGTGGTTAGCCTAGATCCTCCTGTTCTCTGGCCAAACACAACTACACACATCTCTCTGTAGCATACTAAGTGCTTCACCCATTACTCCCTTACCTGATATCCTCCCCTCATTCATCCCTATTTAGTTTATACTCTCTCTCCTTCCTTCTCCCTCCCCCTTCCCCTCCCTATTCTCCCGCCCTTCCTCTCTCCCCATCCCTTCCTCCCTCCCTTCTTCCTTCTCTCAGTCTGTCTGGTTTTGTTTCTGTCCCTGATATTTTCTGTCCTCTCTTTCCTTTCTCTGTCATCTGTCTGTCTCAGATAATTTCATACCTATATAATATAGATTCTGATTATTATAACCTCCCCGATCTCCCTTCTGCCCCAGGATCCATTCACTTTCTCATATGTCTACTTCCTGCATACATGACATTTTTCCTGTTCCTGTTTGTTGATCTGTTTCGTTGTTTGTTTTATTTTGGGTTTTCCTTGAGACCCACTGACTCTCACCAGGATCACTGCGTGACCACAGGTTCACGTCTGCCCATCAGAGTCCTCATCCTGGAATAAGTGCTCTCTTACTGTGTCTGGTTTGGTGCTCTGATCTTTTTCTTTAGCTCGAGTCTGTTTCTTCTTGCTTGTCCTTTTTTTACGATGTAGTTATCATGCATTCTCTCTTAAGATGACAGTCCTTTGAGAATAAGACATGTATTCTTGCTCCACATAGTGAGGCTAGGTCTCTACAGAAAAAGATTCACCCTTTTAACTGTTGCTCCATGCATTTTGAAAAATGACCATGTAAATGCTGTAACCA
>JADRCC010567452.1:0-11333 GCA_019843855.1 Hylomyscus alleni
AACATCTTATGATCTCCAGGACACAAATATCCTAAGAATTATCATAAAATGTAACCAAAACTATAATCAAAATGCAATGTGTTTAGGGGTACACAGCGGCAGGAGCCATGCCCGTGGAATTATGGGAAAGCATCAGTGAAGAGATAGCAATTACCATATGACTTGTGAGCAATTTCTAGTTAAGAGAAGGAAGAAAAAGTCATGGAATAGTTTTTGGAATTTCATCTCACATGTAAAGAAAAGTATGCTCTGCTAAAATAGGCATGTAGAAATCACTCTCCCCACTCACCTCATGTTTTTAAGGGTTTGAATTCTATGAGCCTCTCAGTGTATTTTTTAACCCATTGTGAAACTAGGAAAGTGATGAGATCATTTTCCCTATAAACTAAATCACAGGTAGAAATGTGATATTTGATAAAAAGTACAAGCACCCGTAGGTAATATGGCATAGTGGGTCCTTGATCTCTTTTTCCCTACCGTGTGGGTAGATGGGCCACTTTAAGACTCAGAGCTATAAAAGGAAAGAATATTGGTGCCGGGGCATACCTCATCTGGGAAAAGGTTTAGTTAGCACACATGAGGCTGTGACTTCCATCCTTAGCATCACGTGTATCACATGCCTACAATCTCAACACTTGGGAAATGGAAGCAAGAGATCAAGGTCATCCTTGGCTCCATAGTAAGTTGGAGGCCAGCCTGTTTCAAAATAATAGCAGCACCACCAACAACAATAACTTCAGCAACCACAGAAACAATAGCAGCAGCAGCAACAGCAACAACAATAACAACAGCAACACAAAAACAATAGCAACAGCAGCAACAGCAGCAGCAACAACAGCAACAATAGCAGCAATGACAACAACAACAGCAATAACAACAGCAATAACAAGAACAACAAAAACAATAACAACAGCAGCAACAACAGCAACAACAATAACAACAGCAACCACAAAAACAATAGCAACAACAACAGTAGCAACAGCATCAACAACAACAGCAACAACAAGAGCAATAACAGCAACAACAGCAGCAACAACAAGAGCAATAACAGCAACAACAATAGCAGCAATGGCAACAACAACAACCACAGCAACAACAGCAATAACAAAAACACCAACAACAAGAACAACAAAAACAATAACAACAGCAGCAACAACAACAACCAAAACACAGCACAAAAGTCACTGCCTCTTAATCTGTAAATAGGTGAGATGGGTGCTACTTGTCCCTAGCTGTCCCTTCCCACAGCAGGGAACAGGTGACAGACTGGAATCCCCACTGTTCTGAGTCCCTGTCCCCCCATTGGGTTCCATGGCTGATGACAGAGTGTCCCAGGGCTGCTCCTACAGACCTGCTCCCACAAGTTAGCAAATTTTCTGGTGAATGACTGACTCCAACCTGGCTGAGGTCACCTTGGTACTGTGCTGCTGAGGAGGAATCTGGCTTCTTCGCGGCTTTCCAGTCTCCTCCTCTGCTCTTCTTACCACTTTGGGCTCCCCCACTCTCCATCCCCCTCACTGGCATCTCCTTCCGAGAATCCTGACTAATCCTGTCTTGGCATCAGGAGAGAATACAAGCTAATGAGGAGCTTATGGAAGTGAAACAAGACATCTCCATTATTCGCATGATTGTTTATTTCCAGATTAACACAAGCCTTTTAAAGTGCGCCGGTACTGGCCCCATTTCAATAAAACCCATGGGAAGAGGACAGGATTAAGAAAGGGGCCCTAGAGGCTCTGTTAAATGCTTTTAGTCTGCAAATTGATCAATGGAAAAGGGACAAAAATCGAAGCATGGACAGACGGAGATACTTGAATAGATTTTAAACAGCAAAAGAAGAATCGGAGACAAGTTCATAGAGACTGTTTTTACACCCACACAACCTGGCAGATCATTGCTTATACCATCTTGGTTGCAAAAAAATACTACAAAAATATGGTTCTTTGAAAACATCTTCTGTCCCTGTATAAATGACATAAGAACCAGAGGCATTTCTGCAAATAATGTTTTCCGATGCCAGTATATAAATAGCTTGGAGAACTGAGATAATAACAAAGTTGCCAAGAGTCTTGCTACACTGACAAGAGAAGCAGCTGAGTTGGAACCTGCTCTGGTTTTTGTGGCTAGTCTTGAAATCTAATAGATGGAACACAATGCCGGTTTCACCCTGCCAGACAAGGAGGAGGAGGCTGCTCTCTTTGATATGATTGAGGCAATGGCCAGCTTGGGGTTTTCTCAACTTCCTGGCTCTATCTCTGAGTTCTCCTTAGGAAACAAGTACTTCCACTGGAAAGTGATTGATTGCTTGATTGATTTGTTCATTTATTGTATTGGGGATTGATCCCAGGCATCGCACAGGGCAGACAAGCACTAAACACTGGAGATATATCAGCCCGTTTTTTAAATGATTGACTAGCTCCAATAACTCAATAACTCATTCATTGCCCAGTGGTTCTCTTGGATTGGACTGTCCTCTCTTGACCTCAGGGTTTGTTTTGTTTGTTTGTTTGTTTTTGTTTTTTTTTTACTTTCTGCAAAGACTTGTGAGAAGACACAAAAATTTTCAGAGGTTCTCATCATTAAACATTCCAACCCCCAACTTTCTGACAGGGTCCTTCTAACAAGTTCAGACTTCCCATTTACCATTTGCTGGGGTGGGTGGAGGGGATGGCCTTTTACATTTATGTGTTGGTGAGGCCAGTAAGATGACTCAGTGGGTAAAGACACCTACTGCCAAGCCCAAGGACCTGAGTTCGATCCTTAGCACCCACATGGTGGAAGAACAGAACCTACTTCTGCAAGTTGCCCTTTGACCTCCACACATGAGCACATGTGCATACACACACACACACACACACACACACACGCACACGCACACGCACATACAGACACATGCACACACACGCATGCACACACACAGACACACATGTGCACACATACACACACATACACACACATACACACACACGCACACACACATACACACGCATGCACACACACAGACACACATGTGCACACATACACACACATACACACACATACACACACACGCACACACACATACACACACATGCACACACACATACACACAGACACACACACGTGCACACATACACACATACACACACAAACACACACGTGCACACATACACACATGCACACACACATGCACGCGCACACACACAGATGCACACACGTGCACAAATACACACACATGCACACACACACACACACATGCGCACACACACACACTAACTTGCCTCTATCTGTGTAGGCTAGTTTTCCCCACAATGGTCTTACATACTTCTTAGTAGGCTGTTTCCTGGCATCTGATATTTTTAGTGCTATTTCACATGGGAATCTACAAAATTATTTTTTATTTACATATATATATATATATATTTGTATTAAGCAAACTTGCTAAACACTAGTTATTACCATTCTCCTATGAGTTCTTATGCTCATCAGTTAGACACGTTCTGTGACAGTTTTACACATGTTTGGTACTTTCTGCTTACTGTCACTCTCTGTGACCCTCTCTTACCTCCTCGCTACCTCTGTCATACCCCTTCCTTCCCACCAGTTTTCTTCTCTCATATCTTCTTGTTTTGTTTTGTGACTCACTGATTTTAACCAGGATATCTGTCCCACGCTTGGGACTACCCACCGAAGCCTTGTGGGCACACCATCTGGAACACAACGGATGGCAATCACTGTCCCTCTCTAGAAACCATCAGTTTCTAATAGTTCAGTGGAGGAGGACCAGGGTCCTAGGAGCCCCTTGCTGACACATGGTTGCCTGTTGAGTCTTGCTCAGGTCTAATCCAGGCAATGCTTTGAGATCACGTTTGCAGCAGTAGTCATTCTCTGAAGGCAGTATTTTGCAACCCTTCTGGGTGCCTCTTGCAACCTTGTTGCCACCTTTCCCACAATGCCCCCTAAGCTATAGAAGGGTTTATAGAAGTACCCTGCTTAGTGCTAGCACTCAACTGTTATTTACTCCAAGCATCGTGAGCAGTCAGGAGTCTCTGCCTTCACTGCCATTGATGGCAAAGAGAAGCTTCTCCAGTTAGCTGGAGAGTAACGTTTGTTTACGATTACAAGCACAAGTATTTAGACTGTAGTTCAGTGTCATGCTAACTCAGTTAGACAACCTAGAATCTCTAGAATAAATGTAATTCTAGTATCTGAAAACAATGGCGATCTTTGCTTCTTTGACACCTCTTTAAACTTAAAAAAAAAAATTACCATTCTGGTTAGAACCGGGTTTAATGTTAGTATTTAGTAATGTCATCCAAACTGCTCACCTTGTTTTGTTTTCTCTTAAAGGAAATACTTTTAAGATTTTTATTGTTAATGTAAATTTCCCCCTGAAAATACTGAAAATAGGTAAGGGTATGCATGTCTCTCTCTCTCTCTCTCTCTCTCTCTCTCTCTCTCTTTCTGTGTGTGTGTGTGATATTTAAGTAAAATGATGTGGCCAGATTGCTTTCCCTAAAGATGAAATAATTCTCCTTCTTGTCAGTGTTTTTGCCAGTAATAAGCTTTACACACATTAAAAAAAAAAAACCAAAACCCCCCCAAAAACAACAACCCCCCCTCTATTTGCTATATAGTAGGGTATAAAATGAAATCTAATTATTATTTTAATTTGCATTTTCTCTACTGCTCATAAGTTTCATCATCTTGTTGGTGATTTGAATTTGCCTTTTTTCCTCATTCTTTTTTTTTTTTTTCCAACTTGGAAGAGATTGTTGTTTTGAACAAACCCCATATGTTTATATTTCTATATTCCTATTTCTTAACATTTTCCCCAAGGCTGCATAGTTTCAATCTTCATTGTGAAATTATTGCCCTTCGTAAGTCCTTTCTTAACCTGGTAGTCTGACCTCATTTCCTTATTGATTCCAATACTTCCTTTGGTAACATGGCATTTTAGATTCTCTAACTCAATGTTTATGTCGGTTGTTTCCTTTCCAACTTTTATTTATTTTATTTTTTTTACTACCTTTTTTTTTTTTTTTTTGAGACAGGGTTTCTCTGTGTAGCCCTGGCTGTCCTGGAACTCACTCTGTAGACCAAACTGGCCTCGAACTCAAAAATTCGCCTGCCTCTGCCTCCAAAGTGCTGGGATTAAAGGCATGTGCTACCACTGCCCGACTTTTTACTACATTTTTTTTTATTGGATATTTTCTTTATGTATATTTCAAATGTTATCCCCTTCCCAGGTCTCTCCTCCAGAAATCTCCTCTCCTATCCCTCCTCCCCCTGCCTCTATGAGGGTGCTCCCCCACCCACCCACCCACTCCTGTTCTCCCACCATTCCCCTACATTCTCCCTGCCATTCCCCTACACTAGGGCATCAAACACTGTCAGGCCCAAGGGCCTCTCCTCCCACTGGTGTCTAACAAGGCCATCCTCTGCCACATATGTGGCCACCATCATGGGTCGCTCCATGTGTATTCTTTGGTTGGTGGTTCAGTCCCTGGGAGCTCCGGGGGGATCTGGCTGGTTGATTCTGTTGCTCCCTCCATGGGGCTGCAAAACCCCAGCAGCTCCTTCAGTCCCTTCTCCAACTCCTCCATCAGGGACCCGCCCCCCCAGTCCAATGGTTGGCTGCAAGCATCCGCCCCTGTATTTGTCTGTCAAGGTACATGTCTAGTTCTTTGTTTGTTTGGTTTGGTTTTGGTTTTTCTGAGACAGGGTTTCTCTGTGTAGCCCTGGCGGTCCTGGAACTCACTCTGTAGACCAGGCTGGCCTCGAACTCAGAAATCCGCTTGCCTCTGCCTCCCAAGTGCTGGGTTTATAGGCATGCACCACCACCGCCTGGCTTTTTTTGTTTGTTTGTTTTGTTTTTGGGTCTAGTTCTTGATTTTAATAAAAAGTGGTTAGAGCATCTTATCATGTAGGATAGTATCTAGAGTTTTGGGAATTAGTTTTTATTATGCATTTCCTTTTTGATTGTTTCCAGAGGTTAGCCAATAAGTTTTACTAATTAAGCTTCTCCATGTATTGGCATAGGCTTTGGTTTTTCCTTTGAATTTGCTCGTACAATAGATTGTGTTGGTAGATTGTGAGTAAACTGGCAGAGCCAAACTTACAGCAACTGACAACAGAAATCAGTTAACAGACCCAGAAAGCTAAGTGATGAATCAGAGATCTCACACTCTGGCAGGAGGAGGTGACTTTTAGCATAATCTTGTCCTGTCAAAAAGAATTTCCACCTTTTCCAAAGGTGGAGAGGGAAGGTTTGGAGGTGTGAAAAGACAGGAGAGTCATAGCTGTCTTACACTGCAACCCTGACAGCATGCTTTTATCTTACTGACTCCTTCACAGCGGCTTTAAAACACAGCCTGTCCTCCCACTGTTATAATCTCTGTTACAGCCTTCATGCATGTTTATCTGCTGGCCACTCTGCATTCTCCACAGCACCTATGAGGGTGCTATTCCTACCTCACTATTGTCCGACAGTGAGAAAAGCCTAGGTTAGAGGAGGCAGTTCAGCTGACTGCCGCCATAGAGCATGCAAATGATGCAGCCAGAATTAAAAAATTCCTGCCTGGGTAAAGTGGCTTTTTACACTCAATTTCTACACATACCTGGCAGGTGTGTGTGTGGTGTGAATATGAGTGTGTGTATGTGTGAGTTTGTGTGTATGTGAGTGTGTGTGTGTATGTGTGTGATGTGAATATGTGTGTGTGTCTGTATGTGTGGTGTGAATGTGTGTGCGTATGTGTATATTTGTGAGTTTGTGTGTATGTGAGTGTGTGTGTGTATGTGATGTGAATATGTGTGTTTGTGTGTATGTGTGTGTGGTTTGAATGTGAGTGTGTGAGTGTATATGAGAGTGTGTGTATGTGAGTGTGTGTGTGTGTGTGTGTGTGTGTGTGTGATGTGACAGAAGCAATCTCGGGAATCAATCCTGCTTTCTGCCAATTTTGAGACAGGGTTTCTTTTGCTATTTGCAGCTGCTTATGCCAGCTGGCCAAAAAGCTTCTGGGAATTCTCCCATCTCTGCCTCCCAGCTTGTCATAGGATATTACAGATAGATATACATCACTGTACAACTTTGCATGGGCACACTGAGCTTGTGTGCACTCCGGAGAATTGAATTCTGGTGTTCATGCTTGTATGGCAAACACTCTATCCACTTGCCCTAATGGGTATGTCTTTTACATCTATGTCACCCTATCAGAAGTTACCAAACTTCTTGGACTGGATCTTAGCCAAGCCAAGACAGACGTCTGATAAGATTTGTGGATCTAGGCTGATGGACACACTAACCACCTTTGCCCACATGGGAAGGGTACCCTGCCTTTCGTTAACCATCTTTGCTCACATGAGAAGGGTACCCCACCTTTTAGGGGCTTCTTAACTCATCTGTGTTTTACAGGCTTTCTTTGGGCAAGCAAATTCCTCCAGAATCAGGTATGTCCCATTTAGTATAAAAACTTCTGTCCCGTGTGCCCAAGGACATAAGTGGTCTACAGAACCAGATGGTCTGGCTGGAAGACACTCTGAGCTCTCAGCTACTGCTCCAGTGCCATGCCTGCCTGCCTGCCACTATCCTCCCTGCTAGGATGACCATGGACCAACCCTTTGAAACTAAGCAAGTCCCTAGTTAAGTACTTTCTTTTCCAAGTTGCCTTAGTCATGGTGTGTCTCCTCCCAGCAATAAAACAGTAACCAAGACATGGCCCATACAGCCTTCCATTCTCTTCAGACTCTATTCCGTGGTGATGCAGGTCTCAGGTTGTTGCCAGCGGTGAATCCTGCTGGACTGAGGGAGCAATGAACACTGGAGAAAGTTTATTACATACCTGTGTCCCATGAAAGTGTGTGAGAGAAGATACAAGGAGGAGAAAGAAGAGAAGGGATACTCTGATCTATCTTATCCATCTCTGGGTCTAAACAATTATCATATAGTTAACACTTATTGAACTTAAAGGCAAAGGGATCATAGAAGTGATCCAGTTACACCTTCTCATTTTAACTCTGAGGAAGCATACTCAATAAGGCGTCTAGTGGTCATAAGCTGGCTAACGGTTTATGCGTAGCAAGTGAGTTCAATCCTAACTCACAGAGTGAGGATAGTATTTACTTTATAATCCCAGTCTAGTGGAGATGATACAGGCAAGAGGATCAGGAGTTCAAAGTCAAGCTAGGCTACCCTAGGAAAAAATATACATATATACATGTACACACATATGCATACGTGAATGTTATTTATCTCTTTCTCTATCTATCTATCTATCTATCTATCTATCTATCTATCTATCTATCAATCATCTATCTTTCTCCAATAAATACAAAGGTTAGAATGTGGCTTGGCTCAGTAGTAGAATACTACATGAGTTCCTGAGTTCAATCCTCAGCACAAAAAAAGAGACTATTCACACACACACACACACACACACACACACACACACACACACACACACCTGAGCTCAATCCAGCATTATCTTCCCTTCTCCATGATTCCATTTTCATCTGATACAGCATACTTCATGGGTTTAGATACATTGCTCCATCCCTGGACACGAGGAACTTCCGACCCAATGAAATCATAATAGATTTATTTGTTGTATAACTTCTGGTGGCTAAACACCTCATTTACAGCCCCTACAACTTTCCACACTAAGCAATTATATGTTTAGTGGGTTTAGTGTACAAAAGGGTGAATGTGCTCAGAGCTACATTACTGACTTGAACATTTGACTATAATTCTGTGATTGTTCCTCTGTAACTCCACTTGTCTGCTATTGGCAGATGGGCTGGAGAAGCTAGTTAGGTACCAGCGTGGTTTCTAGAAGGCTGAGAAGTTATTATTCTGATGAAGGTCTTTTTGAGGAGGAGGGAGACAAGGGAAGAGATGGAATTAAGTAATTCAGAATCCGGAAGTGACTTTCTGAAAGGGATTTAGAACATGGAGAGTACCATCCATAACAAGTTACAAGAAGAAACAAATATGTGATGAAGGAACTGAGCTTGACAAGGATGCTGGAGATGAGGGAGGAACAGAGAGAGCCTGCTGTGGGGTTACAGACACTGGCTCGCAAGGGTCAAAGCTCTAGTTCAACAGAATAGTTCTAAGGACGAGAATGCAGACATATTCTAATTCAGCTTGTTCATGAGTGTTCACAAACTGTAGTAGCAGAGAATAAAAATTGAGTTTTATTTTCTCCATATAGTGGTTTTTAAAGAGTTCAACCTGATTTTTACCTGTGTTACATAAACTTTATTAAGTACTGCCATAGACCACAAAATAAACCTTACACTAGGTATTAGTCAGGGTTTCTATTCCTGCACAAACATCATGACCAAGAAGCAAGTTGGGGAGGAAAGGGTTTTTTCAGCTTACTTTCACATTGCTGTGTCAGGACTGGAACTCAAGCAGTTCAGGAAGCAGGAGCTGATGCAGAGGCCATGGAGAGATGTTTCTTGCTGACTTGCTTCTCCTGACTTGCTCAGCCTGCTCTCTTATAGAACCCAAGACTTCCAGCCCAAGGATGGCACCACCCACAAGGGCCCTACCCCCTTGATCACTAATTGAGAAAATATCCCACAGCTGGACCTCATGGAGGTACTTCCCCAACTGAAGCTCCTTCTCTGTGATAACTCCAGCCTGTGTCAAATTGACACAGAACCAGCCAGCCAGTACAGGGTGTTTCTATTTCTTTTCCTAAAAATTATTTTATTATTTATATTCTACCTGATTGCCCTCCTCTGGTCTCCCCTCTCACAGTTCCTCATCCCATCCTTCCCCCACTACCAAAAGGGTGCCTACTCTCACCTGGTCTCCCCCTTCCCTGGGACCTCAAGTCTTCTCCCATTGAGGCCAGACCAGGCAGTCCTCTGCTGTATATGTGCTATATGCCTTGGCCTTGGACCAGCTCAGGTATGCTACCTGGTTGGTGGCTCAGTCTCTGAGAGCTCCCTGGGCTCTGGGTTAGTTGAGACTGCTGGTCTTCCTATAGGGTCACCCTCCCCTTCAGCTTCTTCAATCCTAACCCTAATTCAACCATAGGGGCCCCCAACTTCAGTCCAATGTTTGGGTGTAAGTATCTCCATATGTCTCAGTCAGTAAGGCCTCTCAGAGGATAGCCATGGTAGGCTCCTGTCTGTGAGCACATCATAGTATCAGTAATTAGTGTCAGGCTTTGGTTCCCCCTCCCCCAATATGGATCCCAACTTGGGCCAGTTACAGGACTACCTTTCCTTCAGTCTCTTCTCCATTTTTGTCCCTGCATTTCTTTTAGACAGGAAAAATTCTGGGTCAGAAGTTTTGACTGCTGGTTGGTAACCTTGTCTCTCCACTTCAGGCCTTGTCTATCTACTGGAGGTAGTCTGTTCCCTTTACCCACTAGTGGACATTTTGGCTAAGGTCATCTCCATTGAGCACTCAGAGTCTCTCACCTCAGAGTCTCTCAGGTCGCTGGCACTTTCTAGAGGGTACTCCCACCTCCCACCCCCTGAGACTGCATATTTCCATTCATTCTTCTGGCTCTCTGGGCTCCGCCCCTGCCCCCCACCCTCCAACCAGATCCTGTTCCACTTTTCCCCTCCCCCTCCCCTTTGTGTTTCTTAACTATTGTGAATACATCAGCAGTGAACAGGCGGAGTGAGTATCTATGGAATAGGATGCTGAGTCCTTTGGGCAGATGCCAAAGATGGGTAGAGCTGTGCTATATGGTATATTTATTTTTTTGAGAATTTCTCACCCCAATTTCCACAGTGGCTGCAGCACTTTGTAGTCCCACCAGGAGTGAATGAGGGTTTCCTTCCCTGCTTCCTTAAAGCATTGGCTGTCTCTGCCATTCTCACTGGGGTAAAGTGAAACCTCAAAGCTGTTTTAATTTCATTTCTCTAATGCTATGGATGATGAACAGTTTTGAAATTTTTCTTAACCAATTTTATTTCTTTTGAGATCTCTGAATCAATAGCCCATTTTTATTTTATTTATTTGTTTGTTTGTTTTAAATTGGGTATTTTATTTCTTTACATTTCAAATGTTATCCCCTTTCTCGGTTTCCCTCTGCAAACCCCCTATCCCATCCCCCATTACCCTGCTCCTATGAGGGTGCTCTCTCACTCTCCCACCCACTCCTGCCTCTCCACCCTAGCATTCCTGCACACTGGGGCATCAAGCCTTCACAGAATCAAGGGCCTCCCCTCCCATTGATGCCAGATAAGGCCCCTTCAGCTCCTTCAGTCCTTCCCCTAACTCCTCCACTGGGGTCCCTGTGCTCAGTCTGATGGTTGACTGTGAGCATCTGCATCTGTACTGGTCAGGATCTAGCAGAGCCTCTCAGGAGACAGCTGTATCAGGCTCC
>JADRCC010567453.1:1560-14396 GCA_019843855.1 Hylomyscus alleni
GCCCTTCTCCCCTCAACCCCCAGATAACAGTTTCATGCAATGGCTTGACTGCTCCTCTGAAAACCCAACAGTCTGAAGGCCTCCCAGGAGATCTACTGCAGCCAGGGCAACAAATCAGCAGTTTCTCTGCCCCTATGAAGAGCCCTGAGTTGGAAGGCCCCACAGGTGATCTGCTACAGCCAGGGCCACAGGCCCACCAAGAGACCTAAAGCAACCAAGGGTCAAAAGAGATTCTTTTGACCAGACTTCAGACAGTCACCCAGAACATCAAACACCTGGGATAATCAGATTGTAAGAGACGAGCACCAGGCGGTAGTGGCACACGCCTTTAATCCCAGCACTTGGGAGGCAGAGGCAGGTGGATTTCTGAGTTGGAGGCCAGCCTGGTCTACAGAGTGAGTACCAGGACAGGCAGGGCTACACAGAGAAACCCTGTCTCGAAAAAAAAAATTAACTGTAAGAGATGAGCACAAGGTGATAAACAACAGAAGCCAATATATGTGGGCATCATCAGAACCTAGTTCTCCCACCACGGGAAGCCCTGAATACACCAATATAGCTGAAAATCAAGAAGCTAACCTAATATCCTATCTCATGAAGATAATAGAGCACTTTAAGGAGGATATAAATAACTCACTGAAACACAAGTAAACACAGATAAACAGATAGAAGCCCTTAAAGACAAAACAAATAAATACCTTAAAGAAATACAGGAAAACACAATCAAACAGCCGAAATAATTGAATAAAGCAATCCAAGACCTAAAAGGGGAAGTACAAACAATAAAGAAAACACAAATGGAGGCAAACATGGAAATAGAAAACCTAGGGAAGAGGTCAGGAGTTATAAATGTATCATCAACAGAATACAAGAGATGAGAGAATCTCAGGTGTAGAAAAATACTGTAGAAGAGATTGACAAAACTGTCAAAGAAAATCCAAAATATAAAAACCCCTAACCCCAAACCTCCAGGAAATTCAGGACACAATGAAAAATCTAAATCTAAGAATAATTGGAATAGAGTAGAACAAAGATTTCCAGGTCAAAGGACCTGAAAAAGTCTTCAACAAAATCATAGAAGAAAACTTCCCCAACCTAAAGAAAGAGATGGTTATAAAGGTACAAGAATCCTATAGAGCACCAAATAAGTGGGACCAGAAAGGAAAATCCTCTTGTCACATAATAATCAAAACAACAAACACACAGAACAAAGAAAGAATATTAAAAGCTACAAGGGAAAAAGGCCTAGTAACATAGAAAGGTAGATCTGTTAGAATTACACCAGACTTCTCACCAGAGACACTAAAAGCCAGAAGAGCCCGCTCAGAGATCATTCAGACTCTAAGAAAACACAAATACCTGCCTGGGCTACTATACCCAGCAAAACTCTCAGTCAACATAGATGGAGAAACAAAACCATTCCAGGACAAAACCAAATTCAAACAATATCTATTTACCAATCCAGCCCTACAGAGGATCCTAGAAGGAAAACTCCAACAAAAGGAAGGTAACTACACCAAACAAAAATAATAATAATAATACATTAAGCATCTCACAACAAAGCCAAAAGGAGAGAAACACAAGCACATAAAGCCACCGACAAAGACAAACATATCAGGACCCAACAGACATCTGTCTTTAATTTCTCTCAATATTAATGGATTCAAGTCCTTATAAACAGATGTAGAAATATCAGCTCCTCTAAACCCATGCCAGTCTGGATGCCTCCATGCTTCTCACCATGATGATAACTGACTGAATTTCAGAACCTTTAAGCCAGCCCCAGTTAAATGGTGTCTTTATAATAGTTTCCTTAGGCATGGTTTCTCTTTATAGCAATAGGAACCCTTGCTAAGAAAAAGGCCTTTGGAGAGATACTTTTTCTTTCCTCAGCTAGTAAGCAGCATTTTGTTGCTGTACCATACTTGTTATAGTATTTATAATGCATACAATCTGCACATCTGGATTTCATCCCATTTACTTATAATTTCATAATTTTAAGTATAGAACATTAAAAAATTGAGATGGGACATATGCACATATTTTACATGTGGAGTCACATGTAAGATTCACATATGTAACAAGTAGCCAATATCAAACTAAATGGAGAGAAACTCGAAGCATCCCCACTAAAATCAGGGACTAGATAAGGCTGCCTAATCTCTCCCTACCTATTGAATATTTTATACTTGAAGTCCTAGTCAGAGCAATTAGACAACAAAAGGAGATCAAAGGGATATAAATTGGAAAGTAAGAAGTCAAAATATCATTATTTGCAGGTGATATGATAGTACACATAAATGACATGAAAATTTCCATCAGAGAACTCCTAAACCTGATAAACTTCAACAAAGAGGCTGGATGTAAAATTAAAACAAACAAATCAGTGACCTTCCTCTACTCAAAGAATAACTAGGCTGAGAAAGAAATTAGGGAAAATACATCCTTCATAACAGTCACAAATAATATAAAATACCTTGGTGAAACTCTAATCTAGCAATTGAAAGATCTGTATGACAAGAACTTCAAGTATCTGAAGAAAGAAACTGAAGATCTCAGAAGATGGAAAGATTTCCTATGCTCATGGATCGGCAGGATTAATATAATAAAAATGATGATCTTACTGCAAGCATTCTACAGATTCAATGCAATCCCCATCAAAATTCCAACTTAATTCTTCATATAGTTAGAAAGAGTAATTTGTAAAATAATTTGGAATAACAAAAAACCCAGGATAGTGAAAACTATTCTCAACCATAAAAGAACTTCTAGGAGAATCACCATCCTTGACCAAACTGTATTACAGAGCAATAGTTATTTAAAAATGTATGATATTGGTACAAAGACAGGCAGGTTGGTTAGTGGAAAAGAATTGAAGACCCAGAAATGAACCCACATACCTATGGTCACTTGATCTTTGCCCAAAGGAGCTAAAACCATCCAGTGGGGAAAAAAGACAGTATTTTCAACAAATGGTGCTTACTAACACACTCACTCCTGTTCCCTTGTCCTGGTATTCCCCTACATTGGGGCATTGAGTCTTCACAAGACCAAGGGCTTCTTCTTTCATTGATGTCCCACAAGGCCATCCTTTACTACATCTGCAGCTGGAGCCTTGTGTCCCTCCATGTGTACTCCTTGGTTGGTACTTTAGTCCCTGGGACCTCTGGGGGTACTGGTTGGTTCATATTGTTGTTCTTCCTATGGTGCTGCAAACTCCTTTAGCTCATTGGGTCTTTTCTCTAGAGGAAGTTAATACAATTAATATAGGGTAATGTAATATAGTATAACTTTATGTAGAACATTTATTAACCCGATTCTACCAAAGTAACTTGAATTATACCAAATCATGAATATATTTGGATGAAAGGGGCATAAATTTTAAGTTTTATGAGAAATCTGAATTCACAAACATCTCAGTTCAGTGCAGAGAAGAAAAAATGGTCTCTATTTTTGTGTGTATAAGATAAATGCATATACATTATGTTTTGTTCTTCTCTTGTTCTCAACTATTTATTTGACACAATAGATGTTTATTTTTATGTATTCTTTAACCCTGACTTAACTTCTATGTAAAACTTTGCAAATAATTACTGATTTATCTCTTAAATATCACCAGTACTTAGAAATATCAAGCTATAAAAAGGTTTTCCAAAAATAAAAACTCTTGCCCTTTAAAAAAAAATTCACTTATGTATTCTTAGAGAAATATATGTCATACACTTCTTCCAAAACAAAGTATTTTATTTTAATTCTTGGACTTCTTTGTCTGCTACTATGTTGTGTAGAAGGCTTTCAGATACTGAAGCAGCTGGGCTGCCCATCTTGAAAGGTAAGCAGTTACATTGAGAAAGGAAGGTCAAATAACCCTAGTTCACCCTCTCCCACTGCTACACATCTACTTTGAGTTTTTTGACCCACTGTACTTCTCACCAATTTTCTCCCATATCTGAACTGGTTCCCCTTTTTCCCTGCTCCTCCTCTCTCCTGCACAGACCCCACTCTCCCTCTACTTACCAGAGATTAATCTCTAGCCCCGACTGTAACATCCACACTTTGGTGTGCTCTCCTTTCTTCTTGGGTTTCATATGGTCTGTGAGTTGTTTTGTGGGAATTCTGACCTTCTTTTTGGCTACTATCCACTTATCAGTGAGTACATGCCAAGTGTGTTCTTTTGTGAACTGGGTTGCCTCATTCAGGATGATATTTTTAAGTCCCATTCATTTGCCTGTGAGTTTCCTGAAGTCATTGTTTTTAATAGCTGAGTAGTACTTCATAATGTAAATGTTCTACATTTCCAGTATCTATTGCTTTGTTGATACACATTCAGGTTGTTTCCAGCTTCTAGCTATTACAAATTTGGCTGATGTAAATATAATGGAAAATGTGTCCTTGTTATATGTTGGAGCATCTTTTGGGAATATGTGAGTGGTATAGCTGGGTCCTCAGGTAGAAAAATTTTCAATTTCCTGAGGAACACCCAGACTGACTTTCAGAGTGGTTGGAGCAGTTTGCAATCCCACCTACAGTAGAAGAGTGTTCCTATTTCTCCACATCCTCACGAGCATCTGCTGTCACCTGAGTTTTTGATCTTAGCCATTCTAACTGGTTTGAGGTGGAGTCTCAGTGTTGTTTTAATTTGCATTTGCCTGTTGACTAAGGATGTTAAACATTTCTTTAAGCACTTATCAGCCATTTGAGATTTTTCATTTGAGAATTTTCTATTTAGTTCTGTGCCCCATTTTTTAATACGGTTATTTGGTTCTCTGAGTCTAACTTCTTGAATTCTTTGTATATTTTGTATATTAGTTCTCCATCAGATGTAGGGTAATGATTTTTTCCCAATCTTTGGCTTGCTATGTTGTCCTATTGACAGTGTCTTTCAGCTTACAGAAACTTTGCAATTTTATGTGGTCCCATTTGTCAATTCTTGATCTTAGAGCATAAGCTATTGGTGTTCTGTTCAGGAAATTTTCCCCTGTACCAATGTGTTAAAAGTTCTTTGCCACTTTCTCTATTAGATTCATCACATCTGGTTTTATATGGAGGTCCTAGATAAACTTGGACTTGAGCTTTTTTACAAGGAGATAAAATAAAATTGTTTGCATTTTTCTACATACTGACCACCAATTGAACCAGCATCATTTGTTCAAAATGCTGTCTTTTTTCCACTGGATGGTTTTAGATCCTTTGACAAAAGATCTAGTGACCATAGGTGGGTGGGTTTATTTCTGGGTTTTCCCTTCAATTCTATTCATTGATCTCCTTGTCTGTCTCTGTACAAACACGTGTTTTTATCATTATTGCTCTGTAGTATAGCTTGAGGTCAGGGACAGTGATTCCCCCAGAAGTTCTTTTATTGTATTTTTTTTAAGATTTATTTATTTATTGTATGTAAATATGCTGTACCTGTCTTCAGACACTCCAGAAGAGAGCGTCAGATCTCATTATGGGTGGCTGTGAGCCAGCATGTAGTTGCTGGGATTTGAACTCATGACCTTCCGAACAGCAGTCAGTGTTCTTCCCCACTGAGCCATCTCACCAGCCCTCTTTTATTGTTGAGAATGATTTTGATATACTAGATTTTTTGTTAATCCAGATAAATTTGAGAATTGTTTTTTCTATCTTTGTGAAGAATTGAGTTGGAATTTTGATGGGGATTGAATTTAAGCTGTAGATTGCTTTAGATAGATGCCCAATTTTACTATGTTAATCCTGCCAATTCATGAGCAGGGGAGATCTTTCCATCTTCTGAGGTCTTCTTAAATTTCTTTCTGCAGAGACTTTGAGTTCTTGTTCTATAGATCTTTCACTTGCTTCGTTAGTGGATAAACCAAGATATTTCCTATTATTTGTGACTTCTGAGAAAAGAGTCTTTTCACTATTTTCTTTCTCAGCCCCTTTGATTGGAGGAAGCCTACTGATTTGTTTGAATTAATTTTGAATCCAGCATCTTTGCTGAAGTTTTTTTTTTATCAGTTATAGGATTTCTCTCGTGAATTTTTGTATCATTTATGTATACTATCATATTATCTTCAAATAGTGATGTCTTAACTTCCTCCTTTCCAATTTGTACCCCTTTGAGCTCCTTTTGTTGCCTGATTGCTCTGGATAGAACTTCAAGTACTATATTCAATAGAAAAGGCGAGAATTGGCAGCCTTGTCTTGCCCCTGATTTTACTGGGATTGCTTCAAGTTTCTCTGCATTTAGTTTTGATGTTGACTACTGGCTTGCTGTATATTGCTTTTATTATATTTAGGTATGTACCTTGAATTCTTATTCGCCTCAATACTTTTAGCATAAAGGGGTGTTTTCTTTTGTCAAAGGCTTTTTCAGAATCTAATAAGATGATCATGTGTTTTTTTTTCCTTTGAGTTTGTTTATATAGCAGACTATGCTGATGAATTTCCGTATATTGAAACATCCCTGTATCCCTGGGATGAAGCCTACTTGATCATGGTGAACCACAATTCTGATGTGCTCTTGGATTAAGTATGCAATAATTTTATTGATTATTTTTGCATCAATATTCATCAGGGAAATTGATCTGAAGTTATCTTTCTCTGTTAGGTCTTTGTATGGCTTAGGTATTAGTGTAACTATCTTCTTCATAGAATGTATTAGGTAATGTTCTTTTTGTTTTCATTTTCTTAAATACTTTGAGAACTATTGGTATTAGGTCTTCTTTGAAGGTCTGATAGAATTCTGCATTAAAACCATCTGGTCCTGGGGATTTTTTTTCCTGGGAGACTTTTAATGACTGCTTCTATTTCTGTAGGGGATATGGGACTGTTTAGATAGTTTATGTGATCCTGATTTAATTTTAACACTTGGTATCTGTCTAGAAAATCATCCATTTCATCTAGATTTTCCAGTTTTGTTGAGTGTAGGCTTTTCTAGTAGAATATGATAACTTTTTAAATTTCTTCATTTTCTGTTGTTATGTCTACATTTTTGTTTCTGACTTTGTTAATTTAGATACTGTGGAGTCTTAATCAAAGTCATTTTCCAGATCATTCTGTCCTATGGGCAGGCCATTAGGGAATTATCGTGATTATTTATTGGTGTAGAATGTTTTATCTCACTGTAGACCTCACCATTTTCTTGTAGGAGATTTCTCTGTGCTTGGCATGTTATATTGAAATATAGGAAGTGTGATTTATAAATATTCAGTTTTCAGTGCATCATCATAATTCAAAACAGCAGACAATGATAACTTTCATGTACATTGCATATAGGATATTTGAAGGAGATAAACATAGGAAACAGAAAGATAATAATTTCTCTCTCAATATGCCATAAACTATAAATATCAATAAAGAAGGACCTGGTGAGATAGTTACAATGGCTTCCTGCTCATGCAGAGGACCTGAGTTTAACTAATAGACACATGTCATGTCACTCACAAATATTTCTTATTTAATATACAGGGATACCTGCCACCTTTGCCCTTATTGAATATATACACTTATGTGCATATTACACATAGACGCATATGCATATGCATGTACACACACATATATGTGTATATATATATATAAAATTTAAATTTTATCAAAATTTATTAGTCAACAATTTCAACTTTTTATATGTTTGATGTTCAAAGTTCTGTTTCTTGTATCTAAGATAAAGATTATTCCCATTTCTTCCTAGGGTTAGAATTAGAATGCTTTATTTAAATTTTGTGCAGAGTTTTTGAGTAAACCCAGCAGCACTTACTTTTTTAGATAAATACAGTGGTGATTAATTCCCTGGGATTCAAATGCTTTTACTTGTTATTGCTGAGATGACATACAGAGGATGCCACTCTTGGCTTTTATGAGCTTTTATCCAAAATCAAGTCCTCAATCTTGCATAAAAAAATGCTTTGGCTATTGAATTATTTCCCAATACAAACTCTACCACTCTTTATATACCCTGAGAATAATCTAGCTTTTTATTTTTATTTATTTACATTCCAGTCATTGATCCCCTCCTAGAAATACCTCCCACAGTTTCTCATTCTTCTTTCCCTTTGCCTCCCGAAGAGTGATCCTCCACCCACCTCCCCTTTCCCTGGGATCTCAAGTCTCTTGAGGACTAAGGCCATCTTCTCCCACCGGGGCAAGACCAGGCAGTCCTCTGCTACATATGTATCAGTGGCTTCAGTCCAGCCCATGTATGCGGCCTCATAGGTAGCACAGTTTCTGTGAGCTCCCTGATAGCTTAGCTGAGTCATATTTGTTCACCCTCCCATGAATCATCTCAGTCCTTCCCCTAAATCAAACTTAGGAGCCCCCAACTTTAGACTTCAGTGCAATGGTTGGGTATAAATATCTACTTCTGTCAGAGTTAGCTGCTGGTAGGGCCTCTCAGTGGATGGCCATGCCAGACTTTCATCTGTAAGTACATAAGAGAATCAGTAATAGTTTCAAGTCTTGGTGTCCCCATCCCATATGAGATATATCCAAAGATCGGACAGTCATTAGACCACCTTTCCTTCTGCCACTTCGCCATTTTTGTCCCTACAGTTCTTCTAGACAAGAACAATTCTGAGTCAGAAATTCTGACTGGGGGTTAGTAACACTGCCCCTCCACTTGAGGTCCTATCCATCTATTGCAGGTGAACTCTTCAGGTTCCCTTTCTCTATTATTTTTATTGCCATAGATAGTATTATGTGTATATAGTTCTCTTCTTTTAGGTTTGTTTTGAAATGTTTAATTTTTTGTGTTTTCTTATATATAGTTATTCTTTTGTGTTGAAGATTTCCTTCCACTGGATTAGCAAAAAGATATTGTTTAAATTTAGTTTTGTCATGTAATATCTTGGTTTCTTCATATATGATGATTGAGAGTTTTGCTGGGTATTGTAGCCCAGGCTGGGATTTGTATTCCTCCTAGAGTCTGTATGATATCTGTCCAAGATCTTCTAACTTTTAAAGTCTCTGTTGTGAAATCTGGTGTAATTCTAATAGGTCTGCCTTTATATGCTACTTGGCCTCTTTTCCTTACAGCTTTTAAGATTTTTTCTTTGTTCTGTTCATTTAGTGTTTTGATTGCTATGTGATGAGAGGATTTTCTATTTTGATCCAATCTATTTGGTTTTCGGTCAGCTTCTTGAATATTTATGGCCATTTCTTTCTTTAGGCTAGATAAGTTTTCTTCTATGATTTTATGGAAGATGTTTTCTGGCCCTTTGAGCTGGGAGTCTTTACCCTCTTCTATTTCTATTATTCTTAGGTTTGATATTTTGATTGTATTATGAATTTACTGGATATTTTGGGTTAGGAGCTTTTATTCCTTGTATCTTCTTTGACTGATGTGTCAAAATCTTTGGTATTTTCTATGTTGATATTCTTTCTTCTATGTTTTATAGTCTATGGTGTCTATAGCTTTTTATCTCTTTCCTAAATTGTCCATCTCCAGGGTTGCTTCCATTTGGGTTTCCTTTATTGTTATGATTTCCATGTTTAGTTCTTAGATGATTTTGTTCAACTCTTTCACCTGCTTGATCGTAATTTCCTGTATTTCTTTAAGGTTGTTCTTTATATTCTCCTTAAAAGCCACTATCAACTTTATGAGTTTGGATTTTAGGTCATTATCTAGATTTTCTGTCATGGTAGGATATCAAGTGCTTGCTGTGATGGGAGAACTGGGTTCTGAATGTGCCAAATTGCACTGTGTTTTGTAGCATATGAACTTGAATTTGCCTCTTGTCATTTGGTTGTCTCTAATGTTAACTGTCAGGTCTCTCTGACTGGATCTGCCCTACTTGGAAGCAGGTAGAGCTCTGTACACTGGGGTAGAGCTGGTCTCCTTTTAGGCTGTCTCTGGTTTGGGTGGGTCTCCTGTGTTTCTGATTAGAGCAGGCCTTCTGTGTCCCTTGTTAATGTGGACCTTCTGTGTCCCTGGTTACTGTGGAACTCCTGCATTTTTTGTTATTGCACATCTCCTTGGAGGAAAATAAGCTATAAGATATTGGTAGGTATAGAGATACTGTTATAGGCCAGTAGGGCAGCAGACCTGAAGGAAGGTGGAGCTTTGGGTGGTGGTAGGTCCTGTATCTGCTGGGCTCTGTGGGTGTCCCATCTGGTATGGGTACTTAGGTGAGTTTCTCATCTGTGTCCTTTGTTATTGAAGACCAACTGAGAAGCAGACTGTGTACAGTGTACAGTGTGTGGGAGGGTATAAGTATCAGGATTTCTGATTTTTATTTTGTGTATCAGGGTTTCACTTGATCTACAAGTTCACCAATAACTTGAGACATCTCCATGCTCAGTTTACTTAGGAACTTGGATTTCTGGTCTATGCAAATGTGCCAAGTTATGCTAATGAATTTAAGTCATTTTAGCACAATAAGAGTGATTACATTATTTTGGGATGTCCCCTGAACCCTCTGAAATTTTCCAAAACTAGCTAGAGTAAAAAAAGGCGTATTTAAGAACAGATTTTGCAGACAGGTTCAATGTCTCAGAAGTCTAAGAACTCCTTAATAAATAATTTCCCAGGTCACTATGAAATAATGGTGCCATGAAAAGAGAGGGAAGTTTAATATGAAAAACATTGGTTTTCTAAGAAATTCATTAGAAAAGAATGAGAAAGTTTCTGTGGATAAGACAATGTGAGGAGGAAGTTTTTGTTCACAATGCAAAGCTTTCTCCAGTACTAAGGGAGAAACTAAGGCATGCTTGCATCTGAATGTTTATATTTACACAAATAAATATGCTTGTACTTGGTAATTTCCAATCATGTCCACTTGTCTTCCAGTGCAGGTGATTAGATTGAAACTTTATGTCAACATTTGCGTTTAGTTTATAAACTATAGGTCAATCTACCAAGCACTCTTTCCTCTCAGAAACATCCTCCCCCATCCTAATTATCCCTCAATATTTACCAGGTCCTTTCACTCCACATGTCATATTCTGTCCCTTCAATCAATTTTTTCATTGGATTTTGAAATACTGGGCTTTTATATGGGTTTCTCTCCTTCCCTCTTTTGGCTTAAGATCTTGTAACTTCCTCCATATTCCGATTGAAACAAAATGTATTGGCTCTAGACCCCCATCCAAGACCAAGTTCTCAGCACATAGAAGATTTATTTGTTGCAGATTGACAGATGGCAGGAAATAAGAGTCAGAGAGAATATAAAGGGCAGGAAGATGAAGAAGAAAACAAAGAAGAGGGGGGAAAGGATATTTGTCCCAGAAGAAAAAGGACTGCCACTAGATAGAGAGGAGACATAATGTAACCCATAGGAAAATGGCAGCTTATAAAGGGACAAGGGGAAAATCACATGTTAGTGTGAGGTATTTAATTTTAATTGGACATGTTAATTAGGTAAGCTTTAAAATGCTGTACTTCAATACTTTGATAGCTAAACTTTGGTTACTTTGCAAAGTTAGAGGTTCAGGCTATATATGATGAAGAAACTCTGGCATTGTGCAAGTTGGCAGCCTTAAATGCCTGGGACAAAGTGACAGAATCAGAGGAAAGACTTGCACCATTTCCCCAATCAAAGAATTGTTACCTTTTCTAGCTATAATTTCCAGAGAAAAAGCACCTTTTCATTTGCCGAACCCAATAATCACAACTGCAGAGATTTTTCTAGGAAAAAACTATTAGCTTATTTGCCATAAAATTTCAGCTGCTGTCCCCTTCTTAAACACAGCTTTTTAGCAGGGCTTCTCCTACTGTGTTTGACTCCTGGCTAAGGGTGTCGGGCAACTTAAATCAGCCTTCCCTGTGAAAACAGGCTGAATCAGAGATGGATTTTTCTTTTTAACATGAAACATAGAACAACAGTCATTCAGACAACAAAACAAAAACAGACACAAATTGACACATAGACAGATTGGTGCACCAAGGACAGACAACACAGAGATTGTAGAGTACTACATGTAACCAAAACTAAGGATGTCTCCTGTATGGGCCAGAGGGGAAGCAGGACGTCCCCCAATTTCTTTCTGTCCCTAGGAGAGCTCCGAAATCCATTTTCTTTCTCTTTTGATCTCTCTCTCTCTCTCTCTCTCTCTCTCTCTCATCATTTTTTGTTCATTGTTTTTTGGTTTTTACTTTTTTTATTTTATTTTTGCCCCACTCCTCTCACCTGATGTAGTTCTTGACTGTGGACAAATGCCTGTTTAGAAGTTTCCAATCATATTTTCCATTGTCAATCCTCCCTTAGCTGATATCAGTGTTGGGCTGATGTTGACTCAGTCTACCCTGTATCCTTTCGCACCTACAGCAACATTTTCAAAAAGATGAAGGTTAAGGATAGCTCTAGCATTAATACTGCATATTGCTTACTGTGCGGGATACCATCTACTTCCATTTTCTGTGAAGCTCCACTAAGACAGTGTTCCCTCATTTGGTCTTTCAGTGTTCTATGTTCCAGCGCCACCTGCAGCTGCCATTGGCAACATGAACTGGGTTCCAAAGAGGAAATATGGGGCTACATGGGAGAGCTGAAATATTCTCCTTTGAAAAAAGTGATGATGTAGATATAAGCAAAGTCAGGTGCAAGGAAGTGATAGTCTAGCAAGAAGCCAATTATGAAGTTAGCAACAATGACCCAAAGCTTTCCACCTATTTATATGCTTAGGAATTCAAGAGAAGTATTTAGCTTGGAATAAATTTCAAGTGAAATGTTTCTGATATACTTTGCTGAATTGAAATTTTAGCTTTCATAGACAAGTATATTTGTATATCATGATTTTTTTTCACAGAGTGCTGATACAATATGTTGTCCTTCATACAGGGATACCACTGTGGATGAATTGACTGTTTCTGATTTTAAATAAAAATAAATAGACAAAGCTAATGTTATAAGGTTTATCTTCTGTGGTAGATTCTTCAA